>JARACY010000596.1:0-85531 GCA_029255725.1 Scrobipalpa atriplicella
AAGCATTGATGTAATTCCCACAAGGTAGCGTCTTAGGACCAATTATCTTCCTAATCCTAAAGTTGTCTAGATACGTATAAGTCGCAAAATCAATTTACCCACAGCTATCACCACTGATTAAGACAGTTTGGGTCAATAATTTTGAACTGGGGCATCCCTATCTAGCCCTCTATTTCGAATTGACTGATAGATATCGATAAGTATTTATGAAATACGATAGCACGGCTTGAAAGTATAGAAACTATCGATATTTTGTTATGTGGCCTTAATAAATAAGAGGTTTGATAGCCAATTGAAACCCTGATAGGGTTTAGGTTAGGGCCTAATCTTTAAAGAAATGTAAAGTGGTAGGCCCAAAGTAGGTCAGATTAGGTACATTAATTATTGGAAAACAGAGTTTGCGTTATAAATATATTAATATTTTTGAATAATACACACATACCTAAATTCACGCCTTTATTCCTTAGTTTTATAATAATAATATTATAGATTTTAAACTAGATTTTAATAGTGCAGAAATAGCTGATCATTAAATTTCGAAAAATATTACACCGAAATAGATCTTCAAAACGCATTATAATAGTCAGAATCATGTCACTCAAGCTCTATCATTATAATTGACAATAACTAATGGTTCGTATGGTGGTACAAAACCATCTACATTTTGATGGATATTGGTCCTATTGTGTCTTCAGCTCATGTTTATATTTTATAACTTAATGGTCTATTCTGAATTAAAGATTAATTTTGTGCCGGGAGATATTATGAGAGAATCCTTGAGGGAAAAGATGTTCAAGCTATTAATTATATTCAGGTAGAAAGAGTCACTTGAACTAAGGAAGATAATAAAATGATTAGTGTAATGATAATGACCAAAAGAGTGACTAAAACAGGAAACATAAAGGTCGTAAATGATCTCCTTACCTACTACCAATATTACCTACTCCGCCATACTAAAAAGCAATCATAATTAACACAGACAATAAAAACTTAGAGCAAAATTTGAAATATAAGCCTTAGAAAATGAATGTCCCTCCCTTTTTCAATTTGATTATTCTAAGTGTCTGGAGGTGGTATCGAGAATTGACGCATTCATGAATCGTCTCATGTAGCACAAAAAAGCCACAATATAAAGACTTGAAGACATTATTTTACTTGTGACATCATTTGACCATGCACCTGTCTAAGTGGGATCAAAGCTAGTAATAACTTAATTCGCTCTTCCTTCGCCAGAGTTGGCACTAATTGACCCCCTCTCCCTTTTGTACGGTAATTGAATGACCCCCCGTTTGACCCCCGCTTGATGGCATTAAAATTTGCTACCGTCGTCTGCGGCGTGAATCGATTAGACTGTTTAGTTTTTGGTGGACAAGATAAGTGCAAAATAAGAAAGGTACGAAGAAACTGGAATCATCTTATTTGCTTCTTTGGCTTTGTTATTTAAAAGTAACTTACTTGGTGTTATGATTAATTTAATTTAAACAACAATACCGGGAAAGGAACCAGCGCAAATATATTTTCGGCTAACATCCTTATAAAATAGGCACATCTCATCACGAAAATCGAAATTAATTAAAATATTATGACTGATACAATAAACTTCCTTTAGAAATGGGCAGACAAGACGGACGATTCCTTCACTAGACTACATTGTGGGAGATTCTTCAAGTGTTGGTCGAACAGATTTAATGAACAAATAAATACCTGATACAAGTCCAAGGTAAAATCCAAACAAAAGAATTCCGATTGTTGATTGTAATAAAAAAGATTCAATCTGCAAACTCAAAATCTACATAAAGACTTCTAAGTCATCATTACATCAGCACAAGAAGGAGTCGCACCATATCTAAATGCACACATGCAATCACGTCAATATCCATTACGGGATGGGCAGAGGGTCAGAGGCCCAATAAAAGCATTAAAGCTGTTTTCGCCCTTTCAATCAAATCAGGATATTTTAGATGATTCTCAGCCCATCACCCAATCATGACATGACCTTCAGTTTCTTTACCGGGCTTACAGTATATTCGGATCGAGAAGGATCTGTAACATTCTGTTTTTATAGCTCACAGTTTCAGCATGACATCTTTTAGGTATCTTCTCTCGTCCCCTCTCCACTCACACATCACAAGTTGCAACATTCAAAATACTAAGAAGCTTATAAAACAAAATGCTCTGTATGTCGTACGACAAACAATAAGCATATTATTTTGTAAATAGCCCTGACTCCGAACTGAGTCTTACTAAGAACCTGGACCAAATGTTTAGTCAGCTTGGTTGACTGTATCAACTGTATGCCTCTCAGAATCTACAATACAACAAACAGTCCTTCGTTCTGTGTGCTGTTGAACATTCTTGTCTATAGATGTGTTGGTTTGTTGAATATTACATATACAATAAAAGACGTCATCGACATAATGAAAGAAAACTAATTTCAGGAAAAGTATTGCCAATGCTCTAAAATAGGCGATGGTGTTGCAATACCCTGAAACTCTCAGTTCCCTGACCTTTGTAGAGTCTGCCGTAGATATTATATTACTAATTTGAGAAAGCAGCAGCAATAATATCAAATTCATTTAGGATGTAGTCTAGTGAAGGAATCGTCCGTCTTGTCTGCCCATTTCTAAAGGAAGTTTATTGTATCAGTCATAATATTTTAATTAATTTCGATTTTCGTGATGAGATGTGCCTATTTTATAAGGATGTTAGCCGAAAATATATTTGCGCTGGTTCCTTTCCCGGTATTGTTGTTTAAATTAAATTAATCATAACACCAAGTAAGTTACTTTTAAATAACAAAGCCAAAGAAGCAAATAAGATGATTCCAGTTTCTTCGTACCTTTCTTATTTTGCACTTATCTTGTCCACCAAAAACTAAACAGTCTAATCGATTCACGCCGCAGACGACGGTAGCAAATTTTAATGCCATCAAGCGGGGGTCAAACGGGGGGGTCATTCAATTACCGTACAAAAGGGAGAGGGGGTCAATTAGTGCCAACTCTGGCGAAGGAAGAGCGAATTAAGTTATTACTAGCTTTGATCCCACTTAGACAGGTGCATGGTCAAATGATGTCACAAGTAAAATAATGTCTTCAAGTCTTTATATTGTGGCTTTTTTGTGCTACATGAGACGATTCATGAATGCGTCAATTCTCGATACCACCTCCAGACACTTAGAATAATCAAATTGAAAAAGGGAGGGACATTCATTTTCTAAGGCTTATATTTCAAATTTTGCTCTAAGTTTTTATTGTCTGTGTTAATTATGATTGCTTTTTAGTATGGCGGAGTAGGTAATATTGGTAGTAGGTAAGGAGATCATTTACGACCTTTATGTTTCCTGTTTTAGTCACTCTTTTGGTCATTATCATTACACTAATCATTTTATTATCTTCCTTAGTTCAAGTGACTCTTTCTACCTGAATATAATTAATAGCTTGAACATCTTTTCCCTCAAGGATTCTCTCATAATATCTCCCGGCACAAAATTAATCTTTAATTCAGAATAGACCATTAAGTTATAAAATATAAACATGAGCTGAAGACACAATAGGACCAATATCCATCAAAATGTAGATGGTTTTGTACCACCATACGAACCATTAGTTATTGTCAATTATAATGATAGAGCTTGAGTGACATGATTCTGACTATTATAATGCGTTTTGAAGATCTATTTCGGTGTAATATTTTTCGAAATTTAATGATCAGCTATTTCTGCACTATTAAAATCTAGTTTAAAATCTATAATATTATTATTATAAAACTAAGGAATAAAGGCGTGAATTTAGGTATGTGTGTATTATTCAAAAATATTAATATATTTATAACGCAAACTCTGTTTTCCAATAATTAATGTACCTAATCTGACCTACTTTGGGCCTACCACTTTACATTTCTTTAAAGATTAGGCCCTAACCTAAACCCTATCAGGGTTTCAATTGGCTATCAAACCTCTTATTTATTAAGGCCACATAACAAAATATCGATAGTTTCTATACTTTCAAGCCGTGCTATCGTATTTCATAAATACTTATCGATATCTATCAGTCAATTCGAAATAGAGGGCTAGATAGGGATGCCCCAGTTCAAAATTATTGACCCAAACTGTCTTAATCAGTGGTGATAGCTGTGGGTAAATTGATTTTGCGACTTATACGTATCTAGACAACTTTAGGATTAGGAAGATAATTGGTCCTAAGACGCTACCTTGTGGGAATTACATCAATGCTTCATATCATACCAGCAATATCACTAACTTGTAAAATGAAATAACACTATCTAAAAGTACCTAGGTAAGTCACGCTAAAATAAAACCTGGCTTTTTTGGTGTACTTATTAACGACCATCCGACCGTAAAGAACATAACAGCGAAACCCAAGCCTTCAAGACGGAAGACCACAAGTCTTTAATGATTTATTAACGCTTTTTTCACACCATCCACTATTATTCTTTTACAAAAGAAACGAATTTCAAGGATTCGTTCAAACAAAAGACGATAATTGAGATCTTCCGATAGTGTGTGAGCCAAAGAGCAGTGTGAGCAGATGAATAATACCAAGAGGTGCTATATAAGTGCAGTAAGGATGTTATGTTATGTAGAGCGTCTTTTTTGACCATTTTACTTACAATAATGTGGTTGAATATAGGCGAAAGTTTGGTAATAATCATGGATTTAATATTTTTTATTGGCTTTCTTCCAACAGTCTGTAAATAAAAGTTGCTCCAGACCATGATGTATGAGGTGCGAGTGGATTAAAATTTAAAACAATTACATTACAGCCTTTATATTGCATTTAGTGGCAAGGATTGAGGACTAGACAAAATAATCTATAACAGCACAATTGAAATCAATTTGTTGCAATCAAACAATGACTATATAACAGTAAAACAGTAGCTATTGAAACAGTGAAGTATAAACCAATATTGCTGATGAAAGATGCACCTAAAAGTAGCTAAATCATTATTATTATTAAATTCATGATTAACTGCCTAATACATTATTACATTGCGAGGCAAGTAATAAAACGGTTACAGGTTGGGTAGTTTTTAAACAACACAAAGAGTTTAATTTAGTTTTAATTTAGTAAATGTGTTAAAAACGTATCGGTCGCGTCATCATCTTTTTTTTTTTAAACTTAAGTCATCTCATCACATTTAAGAAGCAACCTAAATAGGAATAAGTAATAGATATTCCAGCAGCCTCTATAGCAACAACGTGACGATACAGATAGACATTTGGACCAAAATTGGGCCTTGAGGTAAAACAATGGTACGGTTGGGGTCAGTGCTATCATTATGGAGGGACGCGGGTTCGGCGCCGGCGGAAGCGAGTTGTTACAGTCCGTCAAAGGTTTACATGAACGCTGCATTGTATACCGGGTGTAACACAGCGTACCAGAAGCTGCTAGGCGTTGTTCAGTCAACGAAACTGAACATGTTTCACCAGGAAATTCATTAAGGAAAAAAAAAATGGTTTTCCCATACAAAGTCTGATCGAGGTGGTCATTACATTATGTATGGGAAAGACAAATTTATTTTTCAGTGTCTGAAAGAATTTCCTGGTGAAAGTTGTTCATTTTCGTTGACTGAGTAACCCCCATCAGTTTCTGGTACGCTATCCCTTATACTCCGTAGAGAACTGTCAAAAATGACGTTTTTCAGATGAGCATGCTCTCCTGACAGCAGATAGGAAATATAAAACATCACAGGTGCGAAAGAGATTCCTTTATAACTGTCAAAAAATGTATGCTTTTGACATGAGTCAGAATGCAAGTGAAAAAGGGTATAATTCCTTTTTCATCACGTTCTCTTAAAGCCTTGTCGGATTGTACACCGTTTGTTGCGTTCGGACTGTGGTTCGGATTCAAAGTTTGTGCGGCGTGCCTGATGTGTCGGAGCTGTTTTTAATACATTTCAAGTGGGAGATAGGAATTTGTGGAAGTGCCACTTAGGCGCCGGTTAGGAAGCTGGTGTTATATCAGATCTTTTTCTTGTCGTGTGGGTTTCGAGTCGATCGACCCGATGAACCCTGGTGTCAGAGTTTTTAAACCGCTTAATAGACCGCTGACACGGTTTTGTGTAGCGACCATACTATCAAAGACAACAATTCAATAAGAAATTAAGAAACAACAATAATGTTAATGCTCATTTAACTGAAATTGGTCTTTACCTTCAATCAAAACTAAATCTACTTAATTAACTTATTTTAAGTTAATTACTGAATTCACATCATTAATCATCGCACACCTGGATAAATATTATAAATAAATATTATAAATGAAATAAAAAAGTAAAATCATAGTTAGAAATAAAAGTTTTTACCAACTTCTTACCCTGTAGCACTTTAGTAAAAAGCACCGAATCCTCAGCTTAAGGCGAAGCAATCAAAACTATAAATAACAAACGGGCACCGGCACAATCATCTGTAATTTTGGGCAATAACTTGTGTATCAATAATAAAACAAATTGCCCCAGCCCTTCGTCGCCATCTTGGATTTCGTTAATAACATTTTGATAGCACTACGGTACGTCTAAGATTGATATGAACTTGGGCTGGGGGCGCTGCATGTTGGGAAAACTGTCAAAAATGGCATCGAAGGTCTGTTGCCGGCTTTAGTTCCTTTTTTTTTGCCACTTTTAACTGCCTCCGTGGTCTAGTGGTCTGAGACATGGGCTCGATTCCCATTGGACAAAATTGGTTATTGTCAATTTGTGAGAAACCATATCAGAGGCCTATTAGCTGTGCTATTGGGCGGTTTAAAAACTCTGGCACCAGGGTTCATCCGGTTGATTGACTGACCCACACGACACGAAAAAGAAGAAGAACTGTCAAAAATAGCGTTTGCTGCCTTAGTTCCTTCTGTCGCCACTTTCATTTTAAGCGTGGTCGTACATTACTACACACGAAGGCTTGAGTGGGTAGGTGAGGAAAGGTAGTTGTCTCTGTCGTTGAAAGTTTAATAAGGTATGGTCGTTGTGTCAATCAGTGCTGTTGGGGTTAAGTGCTCATGACTACTTTTACTGAGTGACAACTTCTTTTATTTGGGGTCGAGATACCCTCGTTATTCCTACGGAAGGTCCCTGACAAGGTTTAGGTTCTACAATAGGTTTCTGCACTACAGTATTACGTTTTATGTACAAGATTTTACCCATAGCACAACTTCCCACCAGTTTTAATTTCATTTGTGAAAGTGACACTTGAAATTTTCTGTATGGATTTATTATAATTTCAAAACGAAAGCCAAATATTTCGACTTTCAGAGTGCTTTCAGATGGTGTAAAAGTAATAATCTGTAAATGTCAGATGTCCCCCGCCGTGCAACATAATCTCGCTGAACTATCTTATCTATCCCCCCTCTTCTCTTTACGTATCTTTATTATTTTTTAAGTAAAAAACAGTTCGATTATCCCGGACTCCCCCTACCAAAAAGGTTTTGCTACTTTTATGAAACAAAACATTGTAGATAGGTATCAAATATATTCTCGGTTCACCTTTTCATGACACGAATCTCACTTTTATGTCCGTTCTCAACTTCTCATCACACATTTTATACCTTCCTGCGAATAGCGACCGCGATTGGACGAGCCGAATCCAAGATGGCGGCGACCGTAAAGCATCCATAGAGTAATAAACTACAAAGTAGGTACGCTCGTATTAATTTGACAATAACCCCATAACTCAGGGAGGTGGTATTCTGGGTGTATAGGCAAGGCACAGACGCTGAGCTGATGAGATCCTCATTCATACAGGCAAGGAAAATATACGGGGTGTAAGGGACAGAAGGGACAGTTTAACGCAAACTGATTGGGGATGCTCAGCCAACGAAACTGAACAAATTTCACCAGGCAATTCTTTCAGGAAATAAAATCAAATTTTCGCTGATAATTTTGTATGAAAAGCCAAAATTTATTTTCATTTCAAATAGTTTTTAACAGCATTTCACACTCTGGCAGTTTTGAAATATTTCACGATTAAAACGTTCTTACAAGCAAGAGAATCCAAGTAGATCTATCAAACGTACCTAACTAAAGCCCGTATTTATAATCAGCTCTCAAGAGTGACAGCGAGTTTGAGTTCGTATCAGAAATTCAGTACAAAACGACCTGTCAAATACATACTTAATATCGCTCTCAAACTTGAGATCGGTTTATAAATACGCGCCTAAGTCATGAAATTAAGGCTGTAACATAAAACTGGTCACGTTGACCACGACTAGGCAGTTTACAGGTCTTAAAATCTTTATGCCTTGTCTGCTGGTCGTTCGGGAATCAGTGATGTACTAAAACCCTAAAGTGCCTAGGGGTAGGCACTCTTGTCCAGCCAGTAAAGATGCTTGCTGTATAAAATGGCATGCAGCTGTATAACTTTTACTGTTCTTACGTAAGAATCTATGCTATGCCTCGGCTTTGTGGTTTATGATTTTAACATAGAATTGTATCGCATTTGCCTGCTCTTCATTAAACCCATCAACTTTAATATGGCAACAGTAACACATTGATTATTTTGCATGAAAAATTAGGTGATGCCAGTTGAAATAATTTTAGTACTACCTCTTACTTACTGCTTCAAATATTATGTCATGTTTATAGTTCCACTTTTCTATTAATTAAATTAAATTATAATTCCACAAAGTAGGTATTATATTTTATTACTTTGATAGCTCTTCGCTATGAAACACTATCAGATATCAGATAATTCCTCATATTTCATGCGATTCTTTTTCCAAAATTCTAACCTAAAAGGCTTCTAATTTGGGCTGGCCGCCGCATATCGCCGTTGGCACCCACCTGGCCTATCTTGGCACCGTCTCTCTGGTTGGCACCGGAGCCAGCCGCGGCCTCCACATTTGGCACCCGAACTCAGTCTTGTAAGGACCGATTTATTGGTATACAGTGTAAGTTAGTTATTAGGCTATTTTGTGGTTCTGACGAAATGATATTAGGTACTTGTTTTTATAGAGATGTCAATAAATCCTGTTCCACTATAGAAGGTTCTTCAGAAGTATAGAGATAAAATGGGTACCAGAGATCATTAGTTTTTTCTTGGTTTCAGAGTTCATTATTCTATCCAATAACTCTCTATTAAAATTGAATTAGTATAAATGCCACAAAAAGTCAGAAGACAACAGAAAAACTCTATTTCGGCTGATTAAGCTCAGGGAAAAAACATTATTTGTACAGCCTACAACACAAGTTTGTACAAAAGACAGTATACAAAATATTGAAAGCACAATTCATACTGCGTGAACAACTGTACAGCCTCTCGCGTGTCATTAGACCCCTGCGTCGCCATCCCAACTCGGAACTACCACGTAAACTATGCAGCCAGCGTTAACCACATCCTTAAACATCGCATACAAATGTAGCTGTTTCAACTGCAATACGTAAGTTGGTTTTCACCCCCTTGTAGAGAAAGCTTTTTCGTTTTTTTTTTTGTTGGCTGCGAGTTCCCTACCTGCGGCCAGCACAAAAACTGGCTGATGCACAGATGTAAGCACTTGTGTTCACGTGTTTACATTCTGGGAACAGATTTGTATTGTGCAAGTTTCTTGTATTGAAGCTGAGCTAGAAACGCAACGCATCTACGAATAGGTAGAGTCAGCAAACTACCAAAATTTAAGCATTAATTTAAACCACATGTTTCAGTCATTTGTCTTTCTTTATGATATTTTATCACTTAGATAACTAGACACTTTGCAAATTTTTTTGCTGCCAAAATATTAACAAATAATATCCAAACATTCACCATACTACATCGATACTAAATTTAGTAATACCGCAACAAAATAACCGCTGCAACCGAGATTTCTTAGACGCCTGTATTTTTCTTGTCCGACGGCCCAAAGAAAAGACTGCCAAGACCAACTTTACACAATGCTTGATCGATCGATTATAGCATCTTTCCCTTCGTGATAGAGTCGAGGCCGATCGCAAATCGCTACCATGTTGTTTGTAACAAGCAAGACGAGTTCGGGCTATTGTTCCGTCGCCATTTTTTTATTTTTCCCGCGCTTTGTTTTAAGCCCACCCGGATGCGGATTGATTTGTTATCGTTTTTATTTTTAATCTGTGTTGCCAGACGAGAAATTAATTTGTATCCTGAAAGACCTGAACTGAACACGGACCTAAAAGAACCTTACATTTTTTGTAATTTCATTTCAAAAGCCAAGAGATTTCTGAACGCAAATGTAACCAAGGCTCCGGCGTCAAAGCAATATAGGTGATATTATTTCAATATTATACTAATGTGACCGCAAAATTTTATACGTGGAGCTGTAAGCGTGCGATCGGCGTTATTTTGACGTTGTTTGTATGGAAATGTAAGAGGGTACTCGTAGCCAATGGCCTCTTTTAGATAACACGTTTTTCAACACGTTTTCGTATTTTTTTAATAAGTTTTGTTTGCGTATGATTTCAAACATATTTCTTTTAACATATTGTTATCATTACCTGTTTTTTTTATATATTATTGATTTAAATAAATTATAATATGATACAAAACAGTACATAATGTCAAACTTAAAATAATAAATTAAAATAAACAATGAACATTGATTTAAATGATAATTTAATATTCTTTTTGCGTGTCAATGGAAAATATTATAATTTAAATGATTTTTAAAAGTACGACGTTCTAGAAAGTTACCCGCACCCGTTACAACTGAACCTAACCTCAAAATACACGTTCAATCTTTGTTCAATTTGTTCATTTTTTTTTAAAGTTCTCCCATATAAGGGAAGGCGAAGAGCTTGAACCCATGCAGCCTAGTCTTCAGTATTTGTTCTTCCGTTGTTCGCTTAAAAAATAACGTCTTTAGTGTATTTTTCTTATGATCAAATCCAGTTAAAATTCAATGTTCAATGAGGAGCCAAACTAAAAGCTAAATACAGATGGCGCTCTGGGCGACTGTACCTTATTTCGTGTCAATGTCACATGTGTATTGCGATTTTATCAGTTTTTTTAACATAAACGATATTTTTTTCAATATAATCACTTTCTTTGTAATGCGCTGAACACATTCAACTTGCATCACTTGCATTGAAGTTTTTAATACGTAAATTTTTTTCCCACTGTCTCTCACTGTTTTCTTTATTTGTAATCTTTGGAAAACAAATGAATTCCCCTATTTTTGCAATTAAATGCACTGCGTTGTGGCATTTACCGATAATATTCTAAAAATATTCAATTTGTTTACAAAAGTTGGTACAATTTGACAGTTCTCAAGGTACAGTCGCCCATGCGACACCTAGCGGGAGAAAAAGGCAGTTTTCCTCCTCATTGCTACACTATGACAATTTGACACAGTGTAGATACCTACTGTACGTACCATACACACTCTCTCGCACCCAAAAGCAACAACACGCAAAACTCATTGCGCCGAAAACCGTCGAGTTTTGCATTTGAAAAGCTTCGACGTGCCACCCCTCGCTACTCGCTACGTGCTCGTGACGGGTGACAACCCTGGATAACTCGGGGATTAGAAATCAAAATGGCATTTTTGGTACTACGATTCTAGGTTGAAAACTATTTTTACTGTACACTTATTTAATATGTGAGAATAGAAGTGAATGTCGAATTTTGTTCTGATCCAAAGATGACAAAATTAACAGTATTCTCTACTCTACGCAAATGAATTGAAGACAAAGTCTTGTCTTGTGTTTCTAGTCTGAATCATCCCAATGCTGGGCAAAGGCCTCCCTCTTCTTCCTCCAGTCTTCAGTCTTTATCGAATGCGTCTAGCTCACACTATGTCATACTTTAATTTTTTTTTTTGTAAAGATAGTTTAGCTAAAAGCAGAGAGAGACTTGTATTACTTATAATAGAATTTCCTCTATCCAGCATGGCATTGAAGTTTAACTACATACTACTAGTATTAACTAAATGCCTATCTTGTGATCCCTCGGGCCTAAATCCTGAGGCCTTCAACTCACGGCCCGCATCAGCGCAAACTAATCTGTTTAATCTTGCCTGAACTTAGTTTGATTTTCAAAATGGCTCTCTTTAAGGTATTGCTATCGAAGAATTAAAAATATCCGGATTCAGTAAAATTCAGGTCAAACTGTAGTGAATAAATAAAAGTCAGTAATTATTTTAATTCGTTGAAAAAGACCGCTATAATTTATTTAAGTCTTGACATATAATTAAGTAATTCCTTCTGAACTGTAATGTGTGTGACTGTAATATACCGAGAGAAGGTTTTCCGCATACTAATACTCAGTCAACGAAACTGAACAACTTCATATCATACATACATACATACATAAAATCACGCCTGTTTCCCTAATGGGGTAGGCAGAGCAAAAACGACCTAAACATAGGTTGTTCCGCCACGTCTGACAAGTTTCGAGGGCTAATACAGATGATGATTATGTATATTGCTATAATGACGGGTTGTCAGCCCATCGCCTAAATTGCAATACACTGAAACCCTCGATTCCCTTAGCTGATTTTTACAGCATGCACGGGAGGAGATGCAGCTGGCACATTCTACGTTTTTCTATCACTCCCAGTCCAGCATGAAAGCAAACAACTTCATTCAGGAAATTATTTCAGAAATTGAAAAAAAAAATTATCAGACAATTTTGTGTGCGGAGCATTTTTTCCTTTCCTCAAAGAATTTCTTTGTGAAAGTTGTTCAGTTTCATTGACTAAGCAACCCTTGCGAGAATCTGCTTTCACCTCGTAAAGATATTGCAGTTAATTTTTCAGTGAAAATCACAACAAAAAAATATTTTTCAATATTCCGCTGGCAACATTCTCTCAACCCTCAAACAAGTCAAAAGAAATTTTAATCAAGCCAGCTTGTGGCTGTACCTTTCAATATCGCGGAGATAGGGGGCGTGTACAAACGAGGTTAATTCCACCCCGTGTGTACGAAGCATTAACCACGTTTGCTCTCCGGGTGGGGATTAGAAACAGGAACCGAGGTGCTACATACCAAGGAGGTTTCATTTCGAGAAGGCATCAAAGAGATGCTATTTCTAACACCATGTAGTTTTTAGTTTTTAAATAAAAGTAAAAGATACTGGCTGATTTAATTGAAAAAATCGTCTCACCAGCCATTAAATAAATTTAAAAAGTTAATTTGTCTTTTCTTAAATATAAAATTTTATTAAATTTTATACATTTCGTCATGTCATTATAAAGACTTAAAAGTATAAAAATATAACCATAGTCTATTTGTCTTTATTTATTTTATATTTTACGTACGATATGCTATTCTGAATCTACACTACACCATGTAGTTTTTAGTTTTTAAATAGTAGATATACTGGCTGATGTCATTGAAAAAATTGCCTCACCAGCCATTTATAGTATATTAGGCAACGAGGGAATAAAGCAGTGTCTAACGTCACGGGCAGCATATTGAATCCTGAGCGGAATGAAGGATTCTAGGATTAATTCCCGAGCGCAGCGAGGGAATTAAATCTTTAATTCCTGAGCGAAGCGAGGGAATTATGACAAGAATCCTGAATGTAGCGAGGGATTCAAGTCTGCCCAAGGCGAAGACACATTTATTCCCGAGGAGCATACTATATTTTACACACCTACTGCACAGATTACTTAGACGGTGGCAGGCGTCTGTAAGATAATAAAGCTCAGAAATATACCTAATCATGTAATATTGATACATAAATAAATATTGAAAACATACCAGAAGCAACAGATCCGAAAGTCAATTCACACTCACTGAACTACACTTCACGTTCACAATCCACTACCTACGTATTTTTCCAAAAAACGAATTGATCGTATTTAACATATTCAACATAAATAACAAAATACGATAAAATACTAGTCACAATGTCTTCTGGAGTCAAAATATTAATTTCACTCGACAATTTACGAAATGGAAGTAATAATCAATGAGAGAAAAACTTTTGCAAAATCAAACCGCGTTTACTTTTTTTTAGTTTCTTTTTTTTATACAAAGCAAAGAGCACATACAGATAACTAGTCATACAGCCTTTTTACACTCGCCGGGAGGCGCAGAAGGCGAGTGTGGCAACAGTTTTAATACACACACAGCCATATTTTTTTTTTCTGAAAATTATTTTCTTAGTAGTTCACATGACATTCCAAATTCAAATCACATAATAACCCTTGGGCTATTAAGGATTTCCATACAACTTTAAATCCCTTGGGATTATTTTCTTGCTTTAAACGCAAGTTCCTTGATACATTATGTTGATATAATAATGCAGAGGTGTGTAAATAAATTTATACTACACCTATTCGGAAAGTATATTAGTTCTTACTTGAAAAAAGGGAAGAAAGTACGTAAATCCAAGCGAACGAATATGCGGGCGGCAAATATATATGGGATTTACTTTCTCCCCTAGGGGAGAAAGTATTTTCTCCCCTCCTTTATTTTTTTTAAATTCATAATTCAAAACTAGAAACAGGCGGATGCCAAAACACAAAAAGTTTGTATCTCGAAGCCCACAAAATGATACTGGCCACTTACATTTTTGGCAGTATGTGCTTAGCTTCATTTGCCTCTTTTATATTTTTAAGTAAAAAATATGGTAAAATCAACATGTCCGCGCGAATTCTTTTTCGTTCTTTGATTTATTTGACTTATTCAATGTAAATAAGGTTTTTAGTGTTTTCGATGTAATGTGTAATTGTATTTATTATGTGTTTTGTTTGTTTGTGTTCTGTTCGAATGGATGATGACACTTCAAATGTTCTTAAGATATCTTCTCATGTAAGTGATATCATTCTTTATTTTACAAGGATTTTTAATTATATTTTCCTCATAGGTGTAGTATAAAGCACTATGTATAACTCGGAAGAAAATGCGATTCCCAACTCGTGTGTATTGAGGCCCTCAGCTACGCTTCGGGCCTCAAACTACACCCTCGTGGGAATCGGTCATGTTCTCCACTCGTTAAACAATGTACTATTAAAAAGTTATTTTTTATTACTTTTTTTTTTGACGTTTAGAAAAATTGATCACAATAATGAATGGCCAGCAATTTGTAAAAGGGAATTCACTCTCTCAGAAAGCTGGTTCAAGCCATGGATCGAGGTAGCTCGTATACAGTAGCGTAAGATTTAATCGAATCCTCTTGGAAGCTCAAATAGGGCCCCCGGTTCTTAAGTGGGCTACTTCCTTTAGAAGCCCTTCATATTGAGAGGTTCGATGTATACTGGCAAAAAAAAAGTTGATTAGCAACGTACTTTCTTGATTTGGAGCATGGTATCGCTAAGTAAGATCTTCTTCATTTACTTACGCAATAAAAAAAATGTGAGTGCGTAAACCAAATTCAATTAAAATACCTTATTAAAATTCATACCTTACGTCAACGGTATTTTTCTGTATCCACACTTATTTTTTTATCTTTCATCAAATATGTATCGTGTTTTAAAACTTTAAAGTTCCAAACTCAATTTCATTTCACAAAACTCGTATCAATGCAGCAGAACAGATGCGTCACGATCCTTGAGCTATAAAGGAACGCACCCTGCTGCCACCCGCGTAACTTGACCTCTCTCCCTTCCCCCCTACTTTTATAGCACTACGTCACAGGGGATTTAGTATGTAATTTGAGGGGCCTAGTTTTACTGGTGGGTGGTTAGGGGAGCACACACTCTTGATATCGATCTTTGAACTCCCTTGCGCTTTAAGTTCTCTGCCCTGAATTTGGGCTAGCTGGGCTTAGAGCCAAGGGATTTCCAGCAGAGATTAGTTTGACGGTTGCTCTAAGTAATTTTGAAGTTTATGGAATATTTAATGGGATCAAAGTAGGTAATCTCCGGAATTAAATGTGCTCTTCATCTATGCTATGCGTAAGTTTTGAAGTATGTCTAGACGAATAAATTATCAGCAATTTTACATCAATGAAACAATCAAAACAAAATTAAAACATGCATTCCTATACTCTCTTTAAGAAGTGTAGGTAGGTATTCCTTTTCACGACCAAAAGCATTTTTATCTAAACGTTTACGCCACACATAAAACAGCATTCCACAGGCAACAATTTTTAAAACAAACTCCGATCCCCCGCAGACAATACTAAGTTATCGGCCCGTCTAAACAAATTCTCGAGTGGGGATGCCCTTATCTGTTCGGCACATGGGCCCGTGCCTCGGGGCCTTTAAACTAGCCCCAGCGTAACCTGACACCCCAGCCATTCCAATGCGTTTCAATGTTCGTGAATCGGAACGTGAAAGAGATTCTGTATGTGAATGCGAGGTTCAAGTAACGCTGGACGGGTTTGAAAGCTTTTGCCCGATTACTCGCTCGCCTGCTTCGCGTGCGTTGCGTTCTATTTTCGAAAAGTGATAATGATAACCGACTTGTGGGGAGCGTCGGTTCTATGTTGGTTGGAGTATAAACTAGTAGGCTTTATTTCTTTTTTGCTGTAGTGACGCACACTATTCACAGATAAAAGAAAAATAAAAGTCCATAGAGTAGGCATCCTTCTAAAAACTCTACATTTAAAGCAGCGCATTGAATACATCTTTCTCTACAATGTTCTATTCTCAAACCCAAATTCCCTGTTCCTTACAAACTAGCAATCCTTGGCAATTCTTGCTAAGCTGGGAGCAAAAACCTAGTACAAAACCCGATGCATCCACGCTTGCCCCATGTTGGCCAATGCTGGCCGCTGTTGGCCGGCGATCCCTTGTTTGAGGACAGATTACGCGACTCTGCATAATATGGTGGTGGTGGTGTGTAGTATGTATAATACATACAAATGCGATTCGGAGTGTTCGGAATAGTAAAGTTGTGTTGGGCGCCAAAATTGCATTCATCTTGTGAGATTTTACAAACGAGACGATTCTTTATGAGACGAGACAGTAACAGTTTTGAAAAAATATGACTAGCAAGAAATCATAAGTCAAAAATAACGCGCGAAATTTCCACCATTAGCTACATCATAACTTGCATTATGTAGACGCGGAAGCGAAACCAGAGCGGCTGATCAACTAACCAAAAAACAAAAGACAGTCGCAGCAGCCTCCCCTCACGGATGTGGAGACCATAAGTCCTGATTAAGTTTCTAATGGGGGGCGAGGGGCGGCACCCCCCGGGGCCAGCCAGGGCCGCCATTAGATGGTCATTCGGCAGGTAAATCTGGAGTACTTACTATGGACTCTCGCGTGCTTCTCACAGGTTTCTCGCTGTCGAACAGAGAAAGCGAGGCAGGCAGTGACCATCGTCATAAAAAAAAACCTATATTTTCAGGATATTTTTGCCATTATACTGGCTAGATGAACTGGATCTATTTCCATGAATTGTGACTGTAAAAATTTGACCTAATAAAATAAAATGTGATAATTTAGAACACAGTTACATAAACCAATATGAAATCGAACAACAAAGGTCGTATTTGTGTCAAGGAACTCTCAAGACTCTATTTTGTTGAAAAGTTGTAAGCGCCCACTCACTATTCTCTCACCATGCATTTCACTAGCTGAATAAGTCACGTTTTATGAAGCCTATCAAATGCAAAATTAAACACAATAAACAGGGCTAAACTAAAATCCTTCAATATTTTGAAGGACTTAATGAAAAGCATTTCAAAGTACCTATGCAGAAATTGATTGTTTGATTTCAGTTAACAGACATAATAATTCTTTACCTTATGATCATTATCTCCCTAGTCTTATTCCGTATTTCACGGGGTCGGCTACCTAATTCTATACCTTATATCTTAAACCTGTTTTAAACTTTATTAGCTTCTGCAAGGAATAATTATAAATAACACGCTTTTAATCATAAAGGGTATGCAGCATGTGACATGAACATGATATGCAAAATATTGTGACGAAATAATAAATCGAGAACGCACAGTACCACTGCTACAGGTGATGTTCTATAGCACAGAGGCTAAACTGCTTTTTATGTGTGTGTATCTTAAAAGCTCTTTACAAATTCTTGGCATACGACTGTAATACACAGATTTATGCGTTTGCCAACAAAATACTCTTATTTATTGGACCGTTCGATTTTTCTAGAAACATATTTCATGGTTTATTTTGTTTGAAGACTGCGTTTGTATTTGCCAAGTCATGTATTTTTGCTTCGTTGAACTGTATAGATTTTAAGAAGATTAAAGACCTTTTGCATTTAGTGCCTAACATAATCTCATTCGACCTGCTTAAAGCTTCAAATCGTATGCAGTTAAAGGCATTCTAAGGTTTAGCAACCGATATCCTCCAGTTTACCTTGAGCCCCATCTAGTGCCCCGGTTAAACCCTGAGCCAGGTCGTGACAGCGCATAATGGGTGACCAGCAGACGTGGCCAAGCATAAACTAGCTAATCCTGCGTACGCACTCGATTCCGCAACCGATTGAACCGAGCACGTACTGAAGACTGGCACGTTCCGCTGTTTGCATACCTACCGCCATCCGCACACTCTTTCTTTTTTCACTCGCCATTCCAAATTCAAATTTCCCTCTATTTGTCTTGAGTCATCTGGCGCGCACAGATTAAAAACCACCCTCCGCATGCGACGGTTATAATTCAGAATTAACTGCGCGAATCGAATCGGCCAACTAAAGTCGTACTCGTACCCCTTCCGAATAGCAGTTGCGTTCGAAACGCAGATTTTACTGTTTTACAACATCACCAGCTTATTGTGAACTGCCTCGTTTCTTTCATTGCTCGTGGGAATGGACTCAGGGGGGTGTCGGTTTGAAATGTAGGGGTCTGAGTGTTATGGACATGTTTTATAACACAACCCCCCACATTAAGGCGCGCCCCGCGTATAAAACGCGTAATAGAATTTCAGCGATGACGACTCCCCCCTGCTTCCTTTACTGCCCATCTAACGATGTTAGCTGGGCGCATGCGCTGTGCCATCACCGGTTATGCTCTTTGCCAAATCCCTTTAGCGCAGGACGTGCCAATGACAAGCTTACAAAGTATCGCCGAGGAAGTTCCAATAGAAACTCGACCGCGCCGTAATGGTCACGTCGTCGCCGCATTATAACTCTGTTTTACGAGCCGAGACTCATTAAGGGCAGTTGTCTTCTGTAGCCATAAAATAAAGTTATAGTAGCTCTTATCGCCTCAATCTAAAACACTTTTGCTCTTGATTTTTCTCATTAAGTCCGGTGTCCTAAAAGTTTATGATAGAGTTGGGAACTAAAAGACATTTTTAACAAGGCGCTATGGGCCAACTGCCAATCGTATAGGGGTGGCGCCAGCGCCCTCATTGTTATCCAATTACGGACTCCCGCGCGATAATACGCCGCGAATTCAAATTAGGAACGGGGAGAGCGGTCGCTGACCCCGCGCTGATCAATCGCTGGACCGCTCCCGAACACGCATCGATACTTGGCGTTCGCACGACTCTACTCCGAGACTCACGCGAGCCGAGAATTACCACCACGGGAACAATTTCAAAATCCGAACATAAACATTTGACGTTTGAAAATCAAAATGGCTGCCAGTCAATGGACGTTAAATGTTCAAATTATTTTTGTTTGATTCGTGTATAATTCGCCGGTTTCGTTGAATTACGGTCTAATTTGTTCAGAATTACACAAAATAATAGAAGAGATTTGAATTTTCATTTGTTTAATCGCCGGTAGAGCAGTCGGCGCGGAAAGATGCATCATAATCATCGTATACTTGTACGTAGGTAGTAGGTAGCTGTTATTTATGGAAGCCCATAAATCGTTTTCCTTCACAACACTTTAATTGAAAACTGGGCTATGTACGACTATTAGTACTTATGACGGCAAATTTCGATTTATTTTTACAGATTTAGGTACTTAATCGTCTCTATCGATGAATAAGAAAGTATTCAAACATTCTCTACAAGCAAGCATATCAGAGTGAGAAACCGTGAAAAAAACTGTTAAAACAAGAATATAAAGGCACCAAACATGCAATGTCCGGAACGGGTTTGCCTTCGAAATCGGACAAGCAAACATAAAACGAGATATTCGAGCCAATGCTATTGCGTTTCGGAACGCATTTTACCAAATTTTTGACTTGCCACTTGCTTGCCAGTTGCCACGCGCACACGCAACGGAATTGCGTGATTTAATAAGAACACAGGAAACGTCAAATTGACGAAAATATAATAAGAAGATTTTAAAAGCATAACACATGTTCTATTTCTTTTCTCCTCAGGTTACAGTGAAAAAGTCATCATAATTAGATATTTCCAAACCAGAAAACGCTCGCCAAAAAATCTTTAGCCAAAAATAACAGGCTGCAACACAATTGGCGCCAAATCGCCGATGTTCAAAATTCGAACGATTTATTTTTAAAACCTAAAACGGTGGTGCGTGTGAACGTCCATGCAGCCTCACCACGGCAGTGATTGCAGTGACACAGCCCCGTTACGTCCCGGGGTCCGGAAAAACTCGGCCGACGAGTCCAGAACTTGGCCGACCAGTCGGGAACTTGGTCGGGCGGGTTTCTGTGCGTCACGTCACGACTTCCTACTGACTGGCGACAACTTGGTCTAGTGGTTTTTAGACTTAGGATCATGATCCCGGAAGTATTGGGCTCTTTTCTGTGCAATAGATTTTTTCCCAGTTTTATTAGGATAATCGTCTGCCCAAAAAAAAACATTCCATGCTTGGCAAGGCACAAAGTATGTCACAGTCACAGACCAATTCTTAGATGGTTTAAAAAAATAAGTTCATCGGGTTCGTCGAATGCGACGACCCACTGGATAGAAAACTGACAAAAAATAAATAGTAAACGATACAATTGATAAGTTATTCATCCATTGCCGAGTCAGTTAGTTTATGGTATTGGTAGGGCTATTAATACACAAACCAGCTACGCAATGTACATCGTTCGTAATGTAACTTGTTAATTGTAGTTTTATAAAACGTTCTCCAGGATGTTTGTACAGCTAGTTAAGCTGGTTGTTTAAGTTTACAGTCTTGTACGAAAATGGGAAAGTTGAATTGCTTATTCTGAGAATCATCAAGATTTTACGTTTGTGAATCAATGCCTTTTGGCTTTCTCTTTGCCAACATTAAAGATTGACTTTGATGTTCATTTTGTGAATTGATCAGTAAGAAAATCTTGTAATTTACTCAAAACATAGTTGACTCTGCGTCAGTCAATGAAACATACCTACTTTGATTTCCAATATACTAATATTCTTTTATCATTGTTTCAGGTATGTATCGCAGTGAAAGTGTTGAGGCTCTTTTCCTCCATACAACAGAACGGGTAAATTTGTAGGGAAAGTGTTAATTGGTGATTTTATAAATTATTTCCTTCCTTTTCAAACCCGATATGTTTAATTTCTGCAATCTATGTTGCATGTTTCTGTCTCTACAATAATTTTACTTTCTCGCACGCACCTTATGGTGGCTAGCTGGAAGAGATCTCTTCCATGAGATAAGTTCGCCTTTGTTTATATTTTATCTATGTGCCCGGAAATATTTTTCATTATTTCTTTCATTATAATTTACTAGGAAATGGTAAATTCGCATATTTGGTTTCCAATTTTATATTCTTTGTGTGAAGTCTAAAATATTATATATAATCGTATATTACGAGTGACTGTGTCTGTATATGTACCTACCAATAATACATACGTGCCCATTTGTACATACTCAGTCCATTTGCTCATGGTAGGTATTGCATTTATCGATATCCCAAAAATATAAAGACTTCTAGAGTCAAATAAATTAAAATTAGATAGGTACCTACAAAGGAGTATAAAATACTACAGCTTTTGTTTTAGGTATAATACTAACATTAAACATATGGTATTTCTTCGTTTAATAGCAAAAAAAAAACATCGGTGCCAATTACTGTAACTGGCTAATTACTACTTAGTGCAGCTCTGTCGGACCACTGTAGCATGAAAACATTTTACTTTGTATGTTCCACTATGGAGCTATCCTCACTCATGCTCTTTCAACTTGCGATTTTAGCACCGTTGTCCTATTATTTATCACTGCTTTAAAACAAAGTTTGATAAGTGTTAGGTACACTCTCAGAGAATGCATGCAAAATACGTAATGGGTACAGAAAATCCACAGAATCGATAGACAATCTAGCTCGCCTATAATTTTTTATCTATTAAATGTTATTATACAAGAATTACAAATAGGTAAAAGTTACATCACAGCGCCTCATAAACTTTGATTAGGTTTTTACGGACATACCGTTCAATCTAGCTCGCATTTACATCGCATGCCTTATCCGAAGATAAAGTAAACCCTGACCAAAAGCTAAAAATAGACCTACCCAGTGCGTTTGGCGGAGTACCTGTCTAAATTTACTCAATATTTATTTTTGCCGAAACGATCGATACGCGATGAAGATTATGGCATAAGCCCAGTAGGGCACTATGGTAGGTCTTTTTAAAACCTGGCCAAGCTATAATAATATCCATGCGTATAAGCAAAAATGCACCGATCTGGCTACTTCCGCCCTGAGCTGCATAGTTTCTAAACCTGGTTCAAAGATAACTATAATGTCTGTTTGTAGCATGCATGCACTGCAGCAGCAATGTACGGAAGCATCATGACGCAAGTTAAAAGCGCACGAATGAAGACAATCCTATAAGCTGCCAATTTTCACGTCAATGCCACAACTCAATCACAATCAATCATTGTGTAGCGAATAAATAAAAAAAGCAATCTAATAAAAAAAACGCGTGTTTTATTGTACGTGTGAAACTGTGAACAGTAGCGATAATCGCCGTTCAATACGTGTCACAAAAACTTTAACGCCGAAATAACCTTCAGTATAGAAATTTTATACATGACGTTCCGATTTTGTGCCTATCTTCGCCATGCACTTTGACTGTCTTAAATGGCTCTCTGCTACTTGTATTTTAATGTGAAATCGTTTCAGGGCAAGTTTTTAGGTACTACATAAACGCTACGCTTTCCTATAACTTATGAAAAGGTATAGTATTTTGACAAAACACGGCACGATATATAAAAAACCACACCGAGAGAACATATATTCAAATAGATAGATAATCTATAAAACTAGCTTCCAAATATTTGTAAAACACTTGAAAATAGTGAAACTATGGCAAACCTCAGTGAAAAACGAGAGAAATGGCGTGATCTGTCAAGAATGTGATCACATCATGGTCTTTCCACTTCAAAAATGAAGCGATAGAGTAACATACAGGATAGTAACGTATACAGGATATAGTAAAGTTGATATCTATGGTACAACTTGGTTACATGATGCAAAAAAAGTCCTCGTCTGCGCCGCGGCGTGTTGTTTTTACCTACCTGCGCCCGCGCACGCGTCTATTCTATTCGCGTAGAGACATCGAACCCGCGACCCGCGGTCAACACACGCGACCACGTGCTCACTGTTATTGTTGTCAGTCAAACAAAGACGAGGCGCTTTTGTATGGGAAATATAGCTAGCCTACTTTGCACTCATGTACCTATATATACTTACTTACAGTCGTACAAGGATCTTTTGGCGCGTGGGTGACATTGACAGCACAGATTACCTAGTATACATGTCCGTTAGGTTATAACCCAAAAGATCCTTGTACGACTGTACCACGATTGTGTATGGTAATTGTTGACTCTGTGGCTATCTGATTAGATTTTACAACTGCATTAATAGTTTGTGCAATTATTTCTCACATAAATTATTTTTTATGAGATTTTTATGCCGACATTTCAAAACCATGTACAGTACAATAATGCTCTACGTCAAATAATTTTACTGAATTATTTGGAAGGTACAATACTAAACTGTCAAATTATTAGTATCCAATCCAGTAGGTATGTATTACAAAATATATCTGACAGATTATTATGAAATTAATCATTTAATTTAGCTATTTAGCTACGGCGTAGCAAGCGTAGCAAAAGGTACTACGAGACGTAGAACCATGCAAATTTCGCCTCCTCAAAGTGTAAATAATTAATTAAACAGGAAGTGAACCTAAAAACGACCATGTCATCTATGTAGGTACTACTAGATAGCTAAATAGATGGGGCATGTTTCATAAAACTACAAGTTCCAAGTACATTGCGTAGTATATGAATGTGCCAGCTGCATCTCCTCCCGAGCATGCTGTAAAAAGCAGCTAAGGGATTCGAGGGTTTCAGTATATTGTTATTTAGGCGATGGGCGGACAACCTGTCACTACATCAATATACCTACAGATCTATCTTAAACAACCCTCAGAACTTGTCAGACGTTGCGGAACGATCTGTTTGGATCGTTGACGCTCTGCCTATCCCATTAGGGATACAGGCGTGATATTGTGTATGTGTGTATGTATCAAAGACAGTGGCCGTTACCGCCAGTTTAACGTGCCCTCCGAAGAAATGTACATGAAATTGTACTTGTAAACGGTCTGGTGGTCTGTTAATGGACACCTATGCTTGGCTGCTTGGACATCTGGCCCGCATAAGGACCTACACGTAAATCTACTTTGTATTTTGCAACAATGAAAAAACTGGCAAGTGCGAGTTGGTTCGTATATTTAATATCTGTAAAAAAAAATGTAAAAGAAAAGAAACAAAACTAATAATCAAACGATGTAATCAACTATGGTGTAGTGTAGTTATGTTTTCTCAGCTATATTTTCTTATTCATGGCAATCTTCACGTATTCTCCCATTATTACGACATGTTTTTACAAAAATACTGTAAAGTGGAAAGGTTTATTTGAATTTTTGACTATTTGTAAAGTTTTGAAAAGAAGAAGCATACAACCAACCCCCAACCAAAACTTCAAAGTTAGAGTGAACAGGAAACCTCGGGAGAGCTCGCTTCGCTCCATCGTCGACTCCGTCTCTGTCGCTGCCGACTTAGACTGGAGTCGAGAGCAAACCCATTTCTAATAAAAAAATATACATACATACATACATAAATCACGCCTTTATCCCTAATGGGGTAGGCAGAGCTAAAACGACCGAAAGGTCGTTCCGCCACGTCTGACAAGTTTTGAGGGTTATTAGGAGAGGTTGTCAGCCCATCGCCTAAATTGCAATACATTAAAACCCTCGAATCCCTTAGCTGGTTTTTACAGCATGCCCGGGAGAAGATGCAGCTGGCACATTCTATGTTTTTTCTATCACTCCCAGTCCAGCAAGGAAGAAAAAAAAATATACATATATCTGCATTTAGAAGTAACATCGGCTACCGAATGTTACCGCAGTAAAACTCGTTATCCCCACCCCACCTCGAACGTTGTTTTACAACAATACCTAACCTACTAAACTGTTTCGCAGACGGAACCCTAAAAGCACTTAGGGACAATATATTCGTACGTCCGCACACTTAGCATATGGCTAATGTGGTCGTTTGCATTTCGTACACTTTTTCCCTCAACTGTACTCGTCCGATAAAATGGACATTGGACATCTGCTATGCGGGGTGTAACTGGTGCAATAATTGTTTTTTTTTTTTTTACATTCATCCATTATAGAATAGGCAAAGGAACAGAGCCATACAGCCTCGTCTGATTACATTTTTTACCGGTCTAAACTGTCTTTCTGTCACTGTTTTTAAGTTATGGACTCCCTGTCACTTGTAATCACTTTACTCAGAATAAAATACTTGTCTAGTACTACATCCTACTTTTTGGTCTTAGACTTTAGACTTTATAGAATCTTATAAAACACAATATCGTTGTAGGTAATACTAATTCAGAAAATCTTTTTCTATATGCTCTACATTTATACTTTTTACCAAATCTACTTTAGTTTTCCTTTTTATTAATGTAGATGTAAATGTACCTATGTTGTATCCGATTTTATGACAACTTAATAAAAAAATTTTCAGCCGAATGTTGTTTGTTTTTCAAATCACATCAGGATTTAATAGTACATTGTTTAACGAGTGGAGAACATGACCGATTCCCACGAGGGTGTAGTTTGAGGCCCGAAGCGCAGCTGAGGGCCTCAATACACACGAGTTGGGAATCGCATTTTCTTCCGAGTTATACATAGTGCTTTATACTACACCTATGAGGAAAATATAATTAAAAATCCTTTTAAAATAAAGAATGATATCACTTACATGAGAAGATATCTTAAGAACATTTGAAGTGTCATCATCCATTCGAACAGAACACAAACAAACAAAACACATAATAAATACAATTAAACATTACATCGAAAACACTAAAAACCTTATTTACATTGAATAAGTCAAATAAATCAAAGAACGAAAAAGAATTCGCGCGGACATGTTGATTTTACCATATTTTTTACTTAAAAATATAAAAGAGGCAAATGAAGCTAAGCACATACTGCCAAAAAATGTAAGTGGCCAGTATCATTTTGTGGGCTTCGAGATACAAACTTTTTGTGTTTTGGCATCCGCCTGTTTCTAGTTTTGAATTATGAATTTAAAAAAAAATAAAGGAGGGGAGAAAATACTTTCTCCCCTAGGGGAGAAAGTAAATCCCATATATTTTTGCCGCCCGCATATTCGTTCGCTTGGATTTACGTACTTTCTTCCCTTTTTTCAAGTAAGAACTAATATACTTTCCGAATAGGTGTAGTATAAATTAGTTTTCTATTTACAAAATTTTTATTGGCTGGATTACCTACAAATTCCCAATCGACGTTTAGGAAGAAAGCTATTGGCCGTTGAGAACACTAACCGCTTGATTCGTTTAAATTTAGAACAAAGCTCGCGCCGGCCGGCTTCCGGGGCACCTGTGTGTGCTCACGCGCAGGTGTGCGCAGAAGCGACAGGAATGAGGTTCGACGTACATTACTTTTGTACCTATACTGGGATTTTATATCAAACGTTTGTGTGTGCAGAAGCGACATGAATGGGGTTCAACGTACGAGTAGGTACATTACTTTTGTCCCTACAGTGGTAGCAATTCGTGGTTGCAAAATACGCGACTTAACTAATATAAGTCCATACCTGTCACTTTCTATCATGAGAGAACAGAACGGGATAGCAATAATTTTAGTTGAGATTTAGTTATGTTGGGATGGTTACGAATCGGGCCCAGTGGCTAGTACTATTATATATTCTGTGACAGTGGGATATATTTTATACCAAACGTTAGGCATTGGGGGCAATTCGTATGCGTACAAAATCACTGAATCTTGACTAAAATGGTCACATGTTGTTTACTATCCTGAGAGAACAGAAAGAGACGGCAACAATTTTGGTTAAGATTTAGTTAAGTCATGCTTTCCACGAATCGATAGCATTTAATTCCATGAGTAAGTAGAAGTTTTTTTTTTGGTGCAATAAAGAATGTTTGTATTGTATTGTATTGTAAGTACTATAATGGAAGCGGTATACAGTCAGTGGTATCTCTATTCAAACCTATCAAAGCGCCTTTTTAGGTTGTTAACAGGCTGCTTACGCCATAAGGGATAAAGGCATGATTGTACTTAATAAATTAACAGAACGTTATTATAAAAAAAATAATTTTGAAACATTAATTTGACCTATATGAATTAGGTAGACCGACCAATATTAATAGTCTTCCGAAAATACATAAAAAGGGTTAGCTGTAGGTACTCTCAAATAAACATTTTTATATTTCCACTTTTAGCAAGTAATGTATGCCAAAGCCAAATGGCAATGTGTATTTGCAACCGTTTCTGTCATTTGTATGCTCTTGCGCAGGTGGTATGGTGGTAGGAGGGGCAATAGTGGATTTACGCAGATAGGAAGTGAAGGCAGATGCGCTACTCACTACATTGTACAACTGATTACATTTGCAATAAAAAAAAGTGTTGATACAAAGTAATAATCACAAGATTAATACGAATTAAAAATCGATTTAGTGCAGAGATGCAAATTAAAAAAAAAAATATTTGAATAATATATCTACATATCTACATTACGATCTTTGCCTTCGTCGAAGTTTTGATAAAATATAAAATAATCGCACCTACCAGAGAACGATTAAAACACATTCTTTGTGATTTTGTGTCACCAATCGATGGCTAAAATTTAAAAAAATAATTTATGGCAATATGTTTTTTTTCTGCCCGTTTGACTCAAAAACGAGTCCATAAGTTTTTCCACTGTGATCATAAGTGATCACATTGACCGCCCGGATAAGTACCTATCTACCTACTACTGGCTTTTTCCCACCTTACACTGTTCTTCAAAATATGTCAGCCATGTTTTTTCCGTTTAGCTTGGAAACGAATCCTTAAGTTTTTCAAGTTGGGTTGCGTTGCGTTGTTGACCGCCCGCATAAATACTACCGGCTTTTTTACCCGACTGCCAAGGAAGGGTTATGTTTTTCTTTATTTGTGTTTGTGACAGAAGCCGCCGTAACCGCACAAACAGCTGTTCTTGACTGTTATCTCCTCCTATCTGATCAGGGCCCGATACGGCAGTAATTATGGCGTCCTCCTTTATTTTTAAAACACGACTTATTTAAATAGTATTTGTACAACGTTCATTAAGTAGGAAACTCAAAACATCCTTGAGTAGGAATAACCTACCTTATTCCGGACAGTCGCTTTTATAAAAACATACGTTTGATGTACAATCTTTGTCGCCCAAACTTTTTCTTTGTGACAAAGCCAACAACATACGTTCGGTGTACAATCTTAGGCCTCCAAACTACTAATAAGCAAATAGTACATATTCCTACGTCTACACTACAGAAAGACGATACTTGTATCAGCACTTTTTAGCAGCTGTATCCCTCCAGCCGTCGTCTAACCGAACAAAAAACCAATAAAAAGCTGCTTTAAACATCAGATTTGCCCCTTAGTGGTATCATTCTGCCTAATTTTGTCGGTTGCTTTTCCTTTAGAAGTTACCTAGGAACATGAGTAGAGGTATAGAATAAAGTCCTATGTTCTGATAAAATATTGGTTTCCGTATAGCAGCTGCATCCCTTCAGCCGTCTAACAAAAAGCTGCTTTAAACATCAGATTTCACGCTGCGGGGGGCTTGAACCCCCTCAGTGGCGCCCCCTAGGAGGGATTCCGATTCGCGACAGTCACAGATGGTCCACAAACACTTGTCACTTGGCCCTAGCACCAAGCGGCGTCCTAAAATAACAGGCGGTGGGTTTTATAATAAGCAGACTTACAGAGGAGCTGTGCTTTTAACGTAGGCATTGATCACTATTCTCTACCTGTTCTCGCGAAATGTGTGAATGTTACAAGTCTAGGAACATTTATGGAGATAGGTATGGTCTTGTTTAGCCATTCACTCGAAGAAGAAGGAGGACGCCGTAGGAGTGCTGTGCCTCTACTCTTTTTGGAGTAGGCACGCGAAGAGTGTAGAGGCATAGAGTTAGTGTATCAGAGGGTTGCAGGCTTATATATAGAACGTCGTTGCATGGGAGTTTTGAGTTTTAGTCTGTATATGGGGTCATTTCATATTCATAAATCTGCGTGGGTGGCATGTAGGTACTTATAAAATAAGTCGTGTTAAAAAGCCGTGTTCGCCTGACAATTAGTTGTAACGAGTTTTTATCCAAGCATCTACAAAAAGATAACCTCAAAAAGCAGCTCAGTAGCTGCTTAATATGCGCCCAAGTTGTAATTTCAGCCACGAAATGAGCTTAACGATCATTTAAATATGAGTCCACGCGTGTGTAAGTGCGGTAATGACAAGAATACCCTATAATTTGGAATACATATTTACTTTTTTTTTTTTTTTTCCGACCAACATCTGTTGGGACACAGGCGAAAACAGAAGCACTCGAAATTAATCGCACTAAATTCTTTCACGCGATCTAGTTTGATATTTTGCCCGACAATGTCATGTCATGATCCAAAATAAAGATAATAATAAATTATACTTAGGTACGGCTTTTTTATTCAGTTGGCTGGCGTTCGTTAAATTCGTACGTGGCATGGCGTGCTGCCTATAAAATATGTATTACAAATGTCAAAAATATGGATCTCATTCATCCGTCATCATCATTACATACATCATTTTGTAATGAAAGCAGGGTAAACAGAATTGCAACTTAAAATATCATTAATGTAGACGTGAAGATAGACTATTTCCATTTCGACGGGCTTATCGAACTGTCTTTTACTATCACTCAGTTTCCTAGTAACAAATAGGAGAATTTGACACAAGACGAAAGGGAGAGTTGAACAGGATCTATGTGTGAGTTAACAACTGCTAACACACGATTATGATGAAATGCGTCAACAGGAAGGAACTGAAATCTGTAATACGGTTTATTGTTAGGTACCCTTTTTGGCCACTTTGAGTTTAAACGTGACCAAAAAACTCTGCTTTAGCATTTCAATTTTTAAGTCGCTGAGGTAAAGTTAGCATTGGATCTGATTATCTCAGTATCACTCTATCGTAAGTAAGTAGAGTCTAAGCTAAGTATAACTAGCTAAGTAACAATTATGTAAAGGACAATGTTGCGAGAGAGCGGTTAAGGTCACAAAAATGTAACATTGACTTGACTGACACGCCCGCGATCGCACACATACGTAGAGATGGGTAGTGGGTAAAAACCCAAACAATCCACCCGGGTTAAAACCGGGTGATTTGGGTTATTACCCGGTTTTAACCCATTATCACCCGAATTTACGGGTGGAAACGAAAAATAAGTATTAAAGAGCTTCTTTTCGTTAAAGCTCATAGTAAACAATATTTTACAGCTTCCCAAGTATGTATTTCCTATATAGTACGGCGGTTAAGGATCAAAATCAGGACAAAGCTTGCACTTTCGCGTGATGGGTTGAATTGGTCTCAGACTAGTTGTACACATCCTAAGCCTTAGGATGTGTACAACTAGTCTGAGACCCTAAGGTATCTTTTGAGATATGTTGCCCTGGTGGGTACTCTCTATGGGTCTGCAGGCAGGGTCGGTTAGGTTACTATAGGAGCAATTACAGTATTTCAATGATTTAGGAGTAGTGCTCGAACAAATTTTGGAGCACACCCTGGTCAAATTCACATCGTGGTGAAAAAAATCCAAAATGGCGGAAAACAAGATGGCCGCCATACAAAATAAAAAGTCGAATATCTCCTAAACGATGAGAGATAGATGGAGAGTGCTCGAATAAATGTTATAGGGAATGATAGTGGGTAACTTCTGGTGATCACGAAAATCCAAGATGGCGGATCCAAAATGGCGCCTGATATAAAAAATGCTCCGATCAGGCTGAAATTTGGCTGGTGAGATGTCATTGAAGTACTAATTCGATATTGATAGTTCGTTTTTCAAATTCACCGTTTTCCAATTGCATTAGAACTTCAATAACCTCTCACCAGCCAAATTTCAGCCTGATCGGAGCATTTTTTTATCAGGCGCCATTTTGGATCCGCCATCTTGGATTTTCGTGATCACCGGAGGTTACCTACTATCATTCCCTATAACATTTATTCGAGCACTCTCCATCTATCTCTCATCGTTTAGGAGATACTCGACTTTTTATTTTGTATGGCGGCCATCTTGTTTTCCGCCATTTTGGACTTTTTTCACCGCGATGTGAATTTGACCAGGGTGTGCTCCAAACTTTGTTCGAGCACCACTCCTATATAATTGAAATACTGTAATTGCTCCTATAATTATAGTAACCTAACCGACCCTGCCTGCAGACCCTTAGAGTGTACCCACCAGGGCAACATATCTCAAAAGTTACCTTAGGATGTGTACAACCAGTCTGAGACCCATTCATCCCATCGCGCCAGTTACTAATACTACTAATAGGTATTATGAACTTCTATGGCAATAGCGTCACCTATGTTTTACTTGTTATCTGTTGTGTTGTGCATTGCAGTATTTGAATTGTAATTTAATTTGTAAATTGTAATAACGAATATAGTGCCTATAGATATCAGTATCATCTACTTGAATTCAAATCTTACAAAATGTTTAGGGCATGGTAAAATACTATATCCCCGAAGGTTTTGGGAAAAGTAAAATAAAAGGCAAAAATAAAATCAACGTTTCGCAAATTGTAATAATTAAATAATTTACATGTCTCATAGATAACAAAATAATGCCTTGTTTTAGTATCCATTTAGTTTCCATTATCGAAACTCGGAAAATTGTACAAAATCAACGGAACTTTTAAAATCAAAATTCGGAAAATTAACTAATACACCTACTTTAGTAACTAGGTAATGCAAAATACCTACCTATGCAATCACGTAATTGAATCACTAGCACTCACTAATGATAATTTTAGCAAAAACTAAATTATTAACAAGATTTAGTTTTCACCCGGTCAGTGGGTGGTTTGGGTGGATTGAAACGGGTGATAATTGGGTTTTAACCCACGCTTGGGTTTTAACCCGGGTGGTTACCCATCTCTACACATACGTACGGCGATGTGAAGACGTTACACACACAGGTGCAAACATGACGTAGTGCCGGCGTCTCGGCTTAATAGAGGCAGCGCTGCAGCGCTTTATTTTATGGCATCTCTACATTAATATTTTCCTAAAATATTCCTTTTATAGTAAGTAGTAATAGGATATGTAAAATAATGGTTTCGTTTTGCTTTTCTTTAAACGTCATCTCATCAATATCATTATCAACAATTTCTCCTCAAAATTAGAAAAATACTATAATCCAATTTTTATTTGAAGGTAGAGTCGTTTACTTAAGACTATGTTTAACAAGTTATTCAATTTTATAATTTAATGTTATTTATAAAACTTCATTCTATTCTAATTAGGTAAGGTAGGTAGCTATCTGACTTATGATCTAATGAAATTGTTTTTTTTATCAACAAAAACTTACTATGATTTCAATATCGAAATACGTAGAGCAGCGCTTAAAGCGCTGTCGAGCACACAGCTACAGACGTGTGACGAAACGCGGTGTGACGTCACGCGCCACGCGATCCCACACCCACATGGCCAAGCCTGTGTGACGACACGGACACTGGTGTGATGTGAACGCCGGCTGACGGGTGAAAGGGCGAAAGTCTGAAAATAATGCAAACAAAACATGAAAAATAGATGTTTAGCATTAGCAGGTTATAATTATAAGTACTCCTTGGCGTATCGTGCAGAAAATAGGACATTAATAATGGTCAAACAAAAAAAAATAGTGTAGGTAAGTCTAATTTATTGTGGACGTTTCGAAAGTTTCTAACAAAGAAGCATGCACCCTTATAATATTGTACTTACCTAATTTCAAATTTTTGCAAGAACTTATGAAAGAGCCATGGAAATTCTCTTTTTTTTTAAAACGCAAATTGTTGTGACAATAAAGGTTGCCTAGTGCCTACGCTTATTTGAACTTCTTACAAAAGAAGCTGAATAAAATAGCTAACAAAAATACAAAATAAAGAAACCTCAGAATCTAACATTCCAAAGATACGCACGACTGCCACGCTAACCTCTTTAAAACAAACGCACACCAGCAAAGATGTAAACAAAAGTGACGTAAAGACGTGACTCACACAAGTGCAGCCGTCTCGCTCGCACACTAACGCGTTATTCAGTGATTAATGTAAACAAACCGGTTCCTCACGCACACACGCGCACTGGCGCCGTGTATACGAAAGTGGGGCATCTTAATTGATGGAAATAGCTAATAGTAATAACATTATTTTTGGGGTTATCTCTGTTTTGGACTCGTTTTGTTTATCGGATCGATATTGGTGAGGATGCTTAGAATAAGTACCTATAAGTATTTCAAAATGTTCAAAGTATTTTTCATCATTCATCACAAATCATCATCATAAACAGTTTTATCAACTTCATTGTCAATCATCATATTTTTTATAATAATGGCTCTGTGGTCCTACTCTACATATTTCTTACCAATAATAAATCCAAACGCTTTTGTGAACTCTACCAACTATTTAGGTATTAATTTAACCTAACCGCAAGAATGTTATAAATTTTAAACAGCAAGTTAATATGGGTATATTTTCCTGATTTATATAGCTTGAATTGAATCACGAAGAGCAAATATATCCCGATAGGTGTCGACCAGACAAAGAAGATGTAACTAAAACTTCGTAAATGATTTTTGGACCAATTCAATGCAGAGCAGACATAAGTTTCCCGCATCGAAAAAGTGAGACCGATTACGAGAACCCAAATAAAAATCAACAGCTGTCTGAAATAAAAATAAAGACAGAAATTGCGACAGACAAACTTCCATTGAACCTGCAGAAACAAGATAAAAAAAATCTATTATTGTTGCAATTAAATAAAAACTTGTCATAGTAATGGTAAATGTACATAAGATTACGATGAAATGAAATTTTTTTAAATGACATATCTGACTCCAGTGAAAAAGACGTTATTTTTAAACGTTTTTGACGTTCCCTAAAATTTGCTGGAGGACTGAAATTGATTGATTGATGAAACAAGACTTAATATCAGAATGTTTTCACCGTTTTTTATAGTGACAAATAACCTTGATATGTGGAAATTTTGGATAAATCCGAGGATGTTCTAGAGAGAGCCGACATGCAAATCACAATTGCAAATAGAACTGCTTTCTCTATATTTAACTGCTGAATAAACATAACAAATAACGGTTTGAAAAGCCTAACAAAAGTGAAATCAAGTTCTTTATTTAATTTAGTACTTAATCATAAGGATATAATATAACCACAAAAATAAAATTCATTAGGTACTTTGAGTTTACACAAAACTCGGTCAAGTCATTTCTTTGATAACTGTGACAAAATTTCTTTGATCAGATTTATTTAAGTAGGTACGTGATGTCAAACAAAATCTGTGTTCCTTCAATTTCCGAGAAAAAACAACAACAAACATTCTGTAAAAGACAACGGAGTCGTAGGCCAACTTTAAATATCTTAAAACCAAATTTATTTTAAAAAGTGCTTCTGTTCCCGTCATAAAACTGGCTATAACCGGTAATTTTTGGGTAAACTCCATAAATTTTGGAGTAATAACAGCCTCGCGCTATTCTCTTTTATTTACGACTGTACTCGTTTCACATTCAGCCCGGTTATAACTTTTGTGCGCGACTGTATTGTGATTTTATTTTAATTTTTTATTTTTCAGTATCTGCGCTTGGTTTTTATTGGCCTTTGTCGTGGAAATTTGGTTCGCCCCCGTTTCTGAGTATACCCTGTTCTTCGTTCTTGTATTGTTGCTTCAGGACATTATTATCCCAAAGTATTTGCATAAAACACATTATCAATGACTGGTTTTTCACCGTCTCAGAATAAATAAGGTCTTTGAAAACTGTAGAGACTTGTACTTACGAGTATGTTTTGTATATTTAAATACTTGCTATAAATAACTTCCTCAATTTTCTTATTCAATAAGAAGATTGAGGAACAGCAGCTGGTCTAGTGTAAGGAATTCCGCTAAAGAAGTAGGTGAGTTTTGTTCTTTACGTGTAAAGAACATTCTTAAAAAAATACATCATTTATAATGGTTTTTTTTTATCTATAATTAATTTTTAACTAAATAAGTAAGGGTCAGTTTAGTTTTAGTCTTGTTTGAAATGGCGGCGGTTGTTCTCTACTGACCTGATCAGGGTCTGACTGACACACAGAGGACTGATATTACTAGTACTTCTCAAAGGTCCTCTGCGTTGTTTTTGGGTTTTTCTTGAGGAAAAAAAGTTCTTTCAACATCACAATTTCGTATTTTTTTGTAGTTAGGCAGTTGTTTGCTACCAGCTAACATTTCTTGTAACTTTACTATGTCTACACCATAATAACATGTTCTCATCTAAAGTTTACGCTGCTGAGCTATATTTACAGTACAGTACATATAATACTAGAGCATGGTAAACTGATGTGAACTAAATCAATTTAACCTGAACTCGAACTAGAATGCAATATGGACGTGCGATTCGTTCGGACTCCGAACGTGACGATATGACTTACCTCAATGGCTACGAGTGCTCTTCTATTCCTAGCTAGAGTGTTCCTAGGTTTTTTACCCGACTGCGCAACGCAAAGGAGGGTTATTTTATTTCTTTGCTTTACTTTTCTACCACGGAACCATTGAACCTTGAGTAAGTATTTTTAGATTACTTTCATATTAGAAATTTTTCTTTTTAATTAAGCTACACATGATAGATTTGCGAATAAGTACCTACTTCCTTCTAGAAAAATGCTAGGAAATAGCGTACCTATCATATTATTTTAAATGTTGTACCTATGTATGGGAAATCATTAAAAAAACCGTTACAATGTTCAGTTCATAAAATCGTGCGTAATGGTTATGCAGCAGTATAACAGTAAGCCAATTAAAATCAGTGCCGATAAGTTGCTCTGCTACCGATAACGAATCGCCGCCATAAAAATATAAAACATCAGCTGTATAAACACCGCCATCTTGGATTTTTTCTTCTTTTAAAAACCAAGTCTTTGAGCGCCAGTTTCCGACCCCGTGGCCAGACTCAAAAGAGACTTTTATACACGGCAAATTATTGCTAGCCAGTTTGCCATTGCTGCAATTTTGAACTGTAATGCAAAGAAGAAAATCTCAAATTTAGAAACCAGGAACTCGGTCGATCGTCATTATAGCAGTACCTTTACAAATCGGATCATTTTTTGCATGGTATACAGTTCAGCCCATTTTTCTCCTGATTGATTTTATTTTTGGAATCTAATTGTATTTTGTTTAGGTTTTATTTAAAAATAGACTTGCAAAGTGCTTGCAAACAAGTAACGAATAGGTAAGTTAAGTACCAACAAAAAGTTACGTAACCTCAATTAACTTTTTTTATACAAACTGTTAAAAAGTAAAATTGTGGTCATAAGTATTTTGCTTTTTATTTTATGTAGATTTTAAATGATTTATTATTATAACCGTTCAAATGGCCCTATCTAAACATAGAATAAAGTAAGTACCTATCTATCACAAAATACATTTAGTATGCACCAAGGTAGGTAGGTACATTATTTAAAAAGTGCCGTTTAATTTATATAAATAGTGCTCTATTTCACCATTTCACAAAATGCCGTTTGAAAAAAGAAAACAAAGCTTGCGTCACCGTGCCGTGCCGTGCAGGCCGTTCGAATTTCAAAGCTTGACGAATTGCAATCGATTGGTTCGAACTTTTGACTGGATGGTGCTTCCGCTCCCGTCGTGAACGAATTCGATTTATTCATAATAACAGCTAGTCTAGATCTGAAAACCGCAGCACGAATCAAACAGGTAGAGTCCCATATAGTCCCATTCGTATTTTTTAAAATTGCATCATCATCTCTCTTTTCCCATATTATAAATTAAAATCATAACTAAAAATAGATAAATGTAGGTAGGTACTTACCTTTTAGATTTGGTATACAATTAGGACATAAAAAATCCTTCTTGATTATGTATTCGGTTCATACATAGATAATATGTGGTTCAAATCAAATGTGAACCCATATACCTAAAATACCTAACTAAATTACTATTGATAATAATCAAAAGTCCAACAAGCACAATAAAATTATGTAAGGTATAAAAAATTTGCGTCCAATACAAGGAAGTAAATAGTAGTTCTGGGCTCGCTGAAGCTATTGAGAAATTTGAAATTGGAATCGACAACCGTTCAAAAATTGGGGTGCAGCTGATGTGCGTAATTGCGTTTTTGAACGCACTCAGAAGTACCTATGCAATTATTTTCTTAAAAAACGTGGGAATCTTTTGGAAACTCAAGCCCTGGCGAAGTTAAAGCAATATTTATGAAGTACAGTACATGATAAGCTAGAATAAAATCACAATACCTATTAGGTAGGTACTTACTACAATGATGTTGCTGTATGGCCAATAATTTACTGAGAAGTTACATAGCACTGACAAAAAGGTGTTTTATAAGATACATTGTTGGTATTTACATTCGCCCTTTGACTCAGAGGTTTGATTTTTGCCATGACCTTTAGAAACCTTTACCTAGTTGTGTTCCTTTCACATTTTTTCTTGTATATATTTACGTAACCCTGATTTTAATCAAAACAAGATACTTAACTTACTTACTTGCTTTGAATTCCAATAATTATTTTATTCACAGGGCCAGTTATAATTTACGCTTTTTAAGATAATGTTTTAGTTAGATGTTTAACAAGATTTTGTTATTAAATTCTTTATAGTATAGAGTTCGTAACAGATAATTTAATATAAGATTCGACCACATTCTTACAAAGTAAAATAAATCCAACAATCGTCACAACTCACAGCAATGAAAATACAACCGCAATCAAAACAACAGCTATTTACATTTTGATGGCGGCAAAATGGCGGCAAAAGTGTAAAATATTTTGAAAATACGCGTCCTATATTGCTGTTCGGTTTACAAATAAATTGCTACTCTTTATAGGGTTTTCTTCGGTTTAACGACTTTGTTGAAAGTGGCTAAAACTCGCCTATTTAATGGGCGTTGATATTAACATCCTGCGCATGCGACTATTTACGAACCAACATAAAAATGTGTGCCTAGGTTTTGCGGAAATCGAATCATACCACGATAAATGAGAATTAGAATACTAAGCTGAAATGAAAATATAACTTCAAATATGTACTTACTAGTAACCTATTATTTGAAGTAGTATTATTTGAAGTGCGGTTATTGTTAGGTCTTGGCTATAGTCTTTAGTCAAGAGTAGCTGAGTCAGAGTTGACGATGAAGCGACCCACTTACAAAGAAGAAGCTTGTCCACTCTAACTTTGAAGACTAGATTATCCATGATGATGATTTCCGGACCCCTTCTTTGGCGAAAAAATAGTCAACATTTTGGGAAGTCAACATTTTTTGGAAATGGTTAATTAACTTTTTGCGAAGTCAACATTTTAGGAAACTCAACTTTTTGGGAAGTCAACATTTTAAGAAGTGGACCGAATGGTCCTAAGGGGATTTTCATTTTAATTGAACTTTATCTTACCATTTAGTTGCTATCCTACAACATAGTATAAAAATTTCGTCATTGTATCCATTTACGACAGAAATCGTGACGTTGTTGCGGTCAGGTCGATAGTTTCACTTTGCGTGCGTACGCGCCGAAATTGATATGGAAAATCCATTCGTTTTAAATATCGTAATCTCTATTTGATAATAAACTTTTTTTATACTTACTTTTTGGGAACTGTTGATTAGAGGAGTTAGGACACGTGTTCCAAAAGGCTTACAGCTACTCAAATGTTGGTAATGTGAAATACTGATATTTGAAAATTGAATTCGCGAAATCATTTTTTGATCAAACTGGGATCAGCGGTGTGGTTATAGACCTTATACACGGTTAAAAAGGATTTCTTTAAACAAGAAAGACCAATTTGTTGAAATATTTGGTTGCTCCAAAAATATATTTTTTGACCATGCTTTTATGCTAAAGCAATATTTTTAAACAAAAATACCACTTACCTTGAAGGTAATAGCTTCTAAATTTTGTTCTAACATTAAGAGAACTATTTTTGTTAATGAATATGTCTTAATCCAAAGTAATTTGTCTTTATTTAAGAAATCTGTTTTTACCGTGTAACCTTTTCAAGATAGGTAGAGACATGTTTTGATGAGAGCTATGTTTTGTACTTTTACTTCATGTCAATATTCAAAGAACAATATTTGAAGGTGATCTCTCTTGTTCCAGGGTTCCACCTCAGCGGAGTGGTCCGGGCCCCGGCGGCCGTGCCACCGTGCTCAGAACCGGAGCGGTTATACAGGGTCACAGTGTCTTTTGACAGGTGAGAATTTTATCATAACTCGTCGCGTTCTCCTTCAGCGTGTCGATACAGCCAAAAAGTCAGCCACCACGTTGAGAATACTATTAACAGCTGTCACAGAACCTCCTGTATGCAGATGAAGGGACACAGGGCACAATATTAGGTGGTTCATGGTTGAACAGCACCGCATCGTATTAAACTGCTTCGCACATCGAACAACAAAAAAAACACATACAAAAACAACGTTATTCAGATTCTCAAAAATTTACAAAATAATGATGAAAAAACCGACCAAGTGTGAGTCGGACTCGCGCACGAAGGGTTCCGTACCAGCATTTATAAAAATAGCAACAAAATCATATCTGTTGTCCGACTCGCAGTTGGCCATTTTGTAGTATTTGTTGTTATAGCGGCAATAGAAATACATCATCTGTGGAAATTTCAACTATCTAACTATCACGGTTCATGAGAAACAGCTTCCGAAATATTATCTACAAAAACGAGTTAAAAATTCCTTTTTTTTTGTATGGTAGCCCCCCTTAATATTTATTGTATTCTGGTTCTTAGTATTTGTTGTTATAGCGGCAACAGAAATACATCACCTGTGTAAATTTCAACTCTCTAGCTATCACGGTTAATGAGCCTGGTGACAGACGGACAGACAGACAGTGAAGTCTCAGTAATAGGGTCCCGTTTTTTACCCTTTGGGTACGGAACCCTAAATATGGTACCTACTGCATGGCCTGATAAATAAAAATTAAGTAAGAGAAAAAAAACATGTACCTACCACGTAATGTTTAATTGCTACAGTCGCTATATTTACTAACCACGACTAAATGAATCTTAATTAACCTCAAAAGAATGAAGAGCAGGCTTTCACAATTCCATTTAAATTTATACGCGACAAAGTTTGTACGAAACGGAACCTTTGAAATGGCGGTACAATTTAGAAAAAAAAAGCAAACAATAAAGGATCACAAACAACCTAGCATTCGTCCGGAAAAAAGGCTTTTTATTGCAAAGGGCAAAGTACCAGAAGAATCCCTTTGTCATAGTACCTTTGTTGCGTAGTTGTCACCTAGTATAATAGGCTGGCCTCATAGTTTGTGAAGACAATAAATTAGGACACTGAGGCCCGTATTTATAATCAGCTCTCAAGAGTGACAGCGAGTTTGAGTTCGTATCAGAAATGTCATTTCAGTACAAAACGATCTGTCAAATCCATACTTAATATTGCTCTCAATCTTGAGATTGCTTTATAAATACGAGCCTGAGGGTTTTATTGATTGTTGAAAAAGTTGTTATGATAATAATTTTAAGGTCGACGACATTCTAAACATAAATCTACACAATGGTATTAACTATAAAGTCCTTACATTTTAAATTTACCGGTAGTCAATACTGGCACTTATGAAAGAACGGCAATGGGGTTAAAAACTGAGAACTAAATGACGCCACTGTTGAGTGTTCCTTTTTCCTGTGATTGGTCAGTAATCTGTCAATATCAATATCAATGTCAGTTTTGTGTCTTCTCATTGGTCTCTTTTGGAACACTCAACAGTGGCGCCATCTGCAATTAGCTTTGCGTTTTTATCCCCATATTCCCCCACAGATTACCTAGTATATATGTATTCCCCATTTCATATATGTAAGGAAAGGACCCGAATTAAAGAAAATGACGTTGATTGCATGGTCAAAAAAATTCTAAAGACGCCTTTAGATTTTTACCGTGATACCTAGGTACCAATTTAGGTTGGTATTTGGATATTTATCCACGAAGACCGCACTAGTAGTAGGTTCCGTGGGTTCCAAAAATGTATCTAGGTTATGTCTACTTGATTTTGAAGCTTGCATAATGAAATGATGAACCATCATCGTAACGCAAAGATATGAATATGCTAACTTCACGAGGAAAGAATTGCCTTTACAATATTTTTTTTTAAATCAGCGTTATGATAACCACATTTTTTCTTTCCAGATGTAAGATAACAGGAGTAACATGCAGCTGCGAGGCGCGGGACATCTTCTGGTGCCAGCACGTCGTGGCTCTGGCGCTGTACCGCATCAGGAACGCGGACTCCGTCAGGCTGAGGGTGCCCATCTCAGGTGAGGTCTCCAGGTGTAAAAACAAAGGCGTGGAGGCCTTAGAGGGGCTTAAGACAATGTTTCTGGCTGATACAGAGCAATATTATGACGAAATCAACTTGACATTTTCCTTCAATTGTTCCTTTTATATGATGGCTGATGGCTGAGTCAATGACGGAAGAATTTCACCTCGATGTAAAGTACCAAACAGTGTTGTGTTGAGTTGGTGTAAAAATAGGTATCCTGACAAACACCTGCCCTGTTAAAACTGGAGACTTACCGAACCATTTCCTTCCAGAAACTCTTCTGCAGATGGACAGACAGCAGCTCCAGAAGTTCGTCCAGTACCTGATCGCGGAACACCACACGGAGGTGCTTCCTACTGCGCAGCGATTGGCTGACGAGGTCTTGCAGGCCAGGTCGGCCATCAACAGGATCTGTGGCGCGCCGGATCCTACTGCTGGGCCGCCTCCTGACGCGCACCATGCCTGGCACTTGGATGAGCAGCAGGTAACTGCTTAAATTAAGGTTCAGCATTGAAATCATCTCATCATTGACCTCATTTCTTAAATCTAAATTTAAGGTGAGGTAAGGCACATCAAAAGTGTCTATAAGGGCAGATACCTACAAATACCTTGGGGCAGATATATGGGCCGTTTGAGTAAACGCAAATAAAGTTATGAAAAAATCGCATATTTTTGGGCTTTAAAGATTATAGGAGACCAGGGCGCATTGGTTCAAAAAGGGCATGGAAAATAATATAGGTACGAGATATCGAAAACGCTCATGCTATGCCTCTATCTCTAGTACGAGTATGATTGAGATTGTTGATCGTATTTATTATTTATTAATGGGGTTTTTATTTATACCTATTTATTTTTTTCCAGGTCTGCGAACAGGTGCGGGCGTACCTATTACAGGGCACCTACTACAATGCAAACAAGCAACTCAACTCATTATTTTCTAAGGTCAGTAATTGTCATAAATACTCTAGGTACCTATACAATCAATGCTTCAAAAAACTGCTAGGAATACTAATCAAGTAATTAAGATTATTAATCAAGTAATTATTTCATTGGTTTCGATTAATCAACTAAAATAAATGCACGTGTAAGTTAATTATTGTTACAAGAATGTTTTCTAATGCAAAAATAAATTATTCACTAGTTTCATAATTATATGAAATTCGAGTTGAATTTGAGAATTTAAGACTGAATGACGTGGACATGGAAGGAAACATTAAAACCTGACTGGATTGAGGGACAGCTTCCCGCAAAATGAAGGAAGGAGTTGCACAGTCAATAAGTAGGAATTCCCATCAGTTTGGGTAGCTTTTCTACACCCCTTATAAACATTTCCATAGTTTCTGAAGCAGATAATCTTCGATAATTCGCTTATTTCAATTTGAATTTCCTTTATTGTTTCCAGGTTAGAGAGATGCTCCGAGCGCAGGACTCAAACGGTCCGCGGATGCTGATGCTGATGACGGAGCAGTTCCTGTCGGATCCGCGCCTGCTGCTGTGGAGGAACCAGAACACACCCATGACCGAGAAGTGCAGGTCAGTGTATGTACATCGCAGTGTTTTATCATAATTCTTACGTATTTGTAATAGAGACGCTCGCGATTTGAGTCCACGTATCTCGATTAGCATTTGCGTTCGCTACGCTCGCGATATGATAATAAAATAATGAATGATATTACCTCCATCAATAGCGTAAAAACTCGCACTTGCTACGCACGCGTTACGAGTTATTGTACCTCGATCGATCTCGTAAATTCTCGCGTTTGCTTTGCTCACGATATGAGTTAATATACCTCGGTTCATGACTTGAAATCTCGCGCTCGTGATATGAGTTAATATATGGACCGAGCCATGACTTGAAATCTCGCCCTCGCTATGCTCGCATTCGCTTATGAGTTTATATTATATTCCACCGTGTAGGAACTGTATAAGCAATGCATAACAATCATAAGGCTTTTCCTTCCATGAGTTTAGAAAAAGACATTTTCTAAAATTCCTCTTAATCTCAAATAACGCGAAGGTGTATTTGTTTATTTGTTTGTAGTACCTTATTTTATTTTTCCGTCGACAGACAACTCTGGGAGCAGCTGGGCGCGCTGTGGGTGAGCATAGTGCTGGACCCTGGCAGCAACAAGCACCACCGGATACAGTGGCGACATCTGCTCGAGAAGTGGTCCGCTGTGGAAGTCTGCCCCACTGAGGACCCTGACTACAGGTCCTTTCCGCTGGTGAGCAACTCCTTTCTTTCATAGCTATGAAACTTTGTATTTGTACAAATTAAAACTTAGACTTTTCGAAGCGAGAGTATTACCAGCTTTTCGTCTCATCCAATGTGGTCTTCCTACTCACCTGTGATCAATAATATGAAATCTGGCACTCGCTTTGCTCGCGATATGAATTAGTATGCCTAGATCAAGAATGTGAAAATTCTGCGCTCGCTTCGCTTGCGATATGAGTTAATTCTCGCAAAAGGCAGGATCTATGTTAATAAAAGATGATGATTTGAAATAATGGACCCCCAGAAATGGCAGATGAGATTCATAACAACTTCATAATGAACTCTAGTCTAGAGGAATTTCTAATAAAACCACAAAGAGTTGCAAGTATTTTTTACTATTTATTTATTTATTATATTACATTAGGCACGATAATTTTATCCTAATTTGTCTTATTTGTTCCAGTACGCGAGAGAAAGGGAAAGAAACGAGAGGGATCGAGACAGAGATCACAGAGACAGAGACAGAGATCGTCACAGAGATAGAGAAGACAGGGATAGAGAGAGGCTGCGGGAGCGAGAGGAGAGAGATAGGTAGGAGCCACAATCCACAAAAACACTTCTTAAAATACCTCAATTGAACTAACTTATCTATAAAAACTAAGTAGAAGTTTTACACACTTACACAGGTTATACACCCGCACTTGTGACGTGACATAAAATCTCTGTACTGATGTTTTGTTTTTTTTTTTTCCAGAGAAAGACATAGAGAGAGACAAAGGCGAGAATTGCATTCCCACTCGGAAAGCTCTGACGAAGAATCTAGACCTAATAAGTAAGTTGAACTACTTAATACCTTGTTAGACTGTACCACCTACTCCTGGCTGAGCTTACGTAGAATTATTATATTGGCGATACACTGAAAACTAGCTGTTTGGATGACAGTTTAATTAATGATCTTCCATGCTGGACTGGAAGCGAAAGAAAAACAAAGAATGTGCCAGCTGCATCTCCTCCCGGGCATGCTGTAAAAACCAGCTAAGGGATTCGAGGGTACAGTATATTGTAATTTAGGCGATGGGCTGACATATACATAATTATTCTATCTGAATGACCCTCAAAGCTAGTCGGACGTTGCGGAACGACTTTTTTTGTGTTGTTGACGCTCTGTCTAGGTACCCCATTAGGGATAAAGGCGTGATTGTATGTATGTATGTTTAATTAATGATTTTTATTTCAGTTATGAACGTGAATACAGGAGAGCTAGTAAACGACTAAGACTGCATAACCAAAGGCCAGCGCCACAACTTACGCCTAGGACTGTATTTCATAAGTAAGTACTAATATTTTTCATTACATTTAGAATGGGGCCATTGGGCGCTTTTCCACTAGACGTCACGTCAACGGCAACGGCGACGGCACGGTGACGATCACGTGACAATATCTATGGGAATCGATGACATGCCGTGACGGTGCCGTGCCGGCAAGTGGAAAAGCGTGTCATATAATTTCATTGATTTTCATACATTATCCCACCTACGATATCGTCGACGGTACCGTGCCGTCGCCGTTGCCGTTGAAGCGCCCATTGGGTGGGGCTTTTAATATTGCACATCAACCTTTGGAAAGAAACAGAGACATTTGCCAGTCATTGACGTCATTGTACAAGTGCGACAGACAGAACTGTCTACAAGCTGACGTGCAATATCAGCCCCGCAAGTGTTTTTCATTAATTTTCCTTCTACGACACCTCAATATTATATCGCACTTGACGTATCGCCGAACGTCCGGCACAAGAAGGCATTTCTGTATACAAGCCATGAACCAAGCAAATAAAAAGTGAAAAACGTGGTTTCTAAAAAAATATAGAAGATTCAAGTGTAATAGGTATAGTTACCTAAAACTAAAACTTGACCTTTCCATTCCCAGGGCATTAGACGCAGTAGACATATCCTGGGAGAACGAGCACCTGAAGAACATCCTCAGCAGTGACGAGTTCTGCGACCCTGACAAGCCGGAGAAGGCGTCAGGATCGAGTAACACCACCCCACAGCCTTACCCCAAGTTCAACGAGCTGGGGCAGCCTTTATGGCATGGTAAGTTATTTTTTGCTTCCATGCTGGACTGGGAGCGATGGAAAAACATAGAATGTGTCAGCTGCATCTCCTCCCGGGCATGCTGTAAAAACCAGCTAAGGGATACGAGGGTTTCAATTATTGCAATCTAGGCGATGGGCTGACAACCCGTCACTAAAGCAATACACTACCTACATAATCATCTGTAATAAATAGCCGTCAGACGTGGCGGGACGACCTTATTTAGGTCGTTTTCGCTCTGCCTACCCCATTTGGGATAAAGGCGTGATTTTATGTATGTATGTATGTAAGTTATTTTTCCTATGGAGAACGTCTCCTTAAAAGATTACCGTCTAAAAACTGTGACCTTTGGAGTCAGGTCTTCTCCCTATCTTGCTCTACGCACAATTACATTTGGCCCGTGCCGTAAAGAAACGGATCGCTCCTTTCGTGAACTGGGATGGTACTAGTAATTTGAACGAACTAAAAAGTACGCTATGTCCGTCTCTCCAGGATACCATCTATCGTCCTAATGTCGAAATTCATTGAAATCCGCTTTGCCGTTTAGGCGTGAAAGAGCACCAGACGGTCAGGCAAATAGGCGCTACTTTCATATTTATTTAGGGACATATCTTTCCACGATCTCACTAGGTGAAAAGTGACGATGCAGACGACGTTGCAGCATGCTTGCCTTGATAATGCATCTCTCACACGAGTAGGTAAATAGCATACATCTCGCCTATAACGCCATAACTTTGCTTTGCATTTTATGTTACTTTAGCTTTGGTCCTTCTAAAAGCGATCTGTTTTGAATCATCTGTAGGTTTATTTCTATATCATAAATTCGATACAAATGCGATATTCGTTTTGTTCCAGAACATTTACCAGTAGTAGGAGCGCGGATAGAAGCGTTAAGAGCGCACGGGAGAGCGCCGGCCGCGCTGCGGTTAGCGGTCAGCGCCGCTAGGGCCATGAGGCATCGGCAGGTAAGCCTTTTAGAATAGCCAACTGTATCAGTCAAGATGTTCGGATTAAGTTATGAACCTCGTTGTCTGTTTTGAAAAAATTGGCAATCAAGACATTTCACCAAGATATCTGTTTTCACAGGAAGTAGCCCGGCACAGGTGGCAGGAAGTGGGCGCGGGCGAGGCGTCATCTAGCGGCAACACGACGACAACCTGCTCCGGCCCCGACAGCTGTTCAGGCACTTGTGGGGAAAGGGTCAAATTGTCGCTAGTGTGCGCGCACATGGACACCGGGACGTGCCTTTCTGGAAGCGCTACTTGCGCGCTGTCCCACACGCATAGGTGTATCGGCAAAGGTGAGTGAAAGAGACGCATATTCGAGCATCGTAAGCTTCAAAAATCTTCCAAGCTGTTACGATATCCTGCTTTGGAGGATTTTTGGTTTGCAGGTCGCTGAAGAATCCCTGAGATTTAATGTTTTTATCAGAGTCAGGCAATAAAGTTGATGGCCCTACTATCAGTTTAATCCATCAGCTTCCCCCTCTACCATGAAAAAATAACCTAAACTCCATCATTTCCACCGACAGACAGCAGATGTTGGACGGGCTGGACGCTAGAGGCGATATGGTGCGTGTACGAGTGCCTCGCGGACGCGTGCCTCGCGCCCGACGACCAGCGCGCCTCGCCACGACTACACACGTATATCGACGAGGAACCCAATACCGGCCTACCGCCTAGGTAAGGAAGGCTACAGTACTAACTAACTATTATATATTCTGTGTAACTAGTCATACGTTCATGGTTGATCATAGTAGCCAATACTCAAATTTCATCAGTCTTGGCGCTTGACACATGACCATGTGAAATAACCCTCAAAACTTGTCAGACGTGGCGGAACGACCTTTCGGTCGTTTTCGCTCTGCCTACCCCATTAGGGATAAAGGCGTGATTTATGTATGTATGTATGTATGTATTGGCTACCAAAGCAGTGACAGCTGTTTTCATCAAACAATAATCCAATGCACCTTATCGTTGAACGGGCTAGACTGCCCAACAAACATTATACCGTCAGTTACAGGCTTCTTTAAAACTTTAATCTTTTGAACGGCGTTATAATAATCTCAGTTATAGCTTGGAACGTTAAAGAGGGGTTAAGAAATAAATTCAACTCCAATAGTGATTCTAGAGCTGTAATAGATGATTTTATGCAGTATTCAGAATAATAATAGTGTTAATTACAGCTAGTGGAGTCAAGCTGTATAGTTTTAACCTGTTTGCAACACTTAAATCTTTACAACAGCGTCCGCTGACACTTACTGATGTTTATTGTTACTTAATGGTTGCTGTGAAGTATCTTATATATCTTTAGGTGTTGTGATAACTTTAATCTACAGGCATGGGATGCATAACGGTGTTAGTCAAGTGTGTCGTAACACCAGATACTAAAAGCGTTGCATAGCTCTCTTATGAAGTTTAAAGCTTTAACGTAACTACGTTCGTACTTTACTAATGCTTATTGTGTTAGCTGAGTACATTTTTGAAGGCTTTCTACAGGCAATGGTGTTTTAAACAGAGTTTGTCAAGAGTGTAGTAACTCGAAAATTAAAGAAGATGCCAAAAGTGTTGATCATCTCATTTCTGGAGGTTTAAGCTGTAACGTTGATTTTACGATTGCCAAAAGTGTTGATCATCTCAATTCGGCAGGTTTAAGCAGCAACGTTGATTTTACGAAAGCACATTGTGTTAAGTAAGTGCATTTTAATGGCATTCTAAAGGTAATGGTGTAAGTTAATGCATTATAAGAACTCGAAGATTCTATCAGGTTTAAAAATGCTTAGCCTGTTGTATTGTCTTCGATATAGTTAAACGTTTTCTTTGAGACAATTATTACACTCTTATATATACTATATACTGCACAATACTCTCGACTTGAGATGCAGTGTCTCAAAAAGTGTAATAGATGCGTTAAGGGAGAGCTAAAGCTGTAATGGCAAGTTCGCCATTATTTTAATAAACTAACCTAAAATATACTTGTTTGATCAAGATTTATGTACAAAATACTCCATAAATAATGTTTATTTTATCATTCTATCGATGCCACGTAACTTTTCTTGCCAATGGCCGACAAAAAGAACAAGTTGGTGATAAAACTTTGAGGCACCTATTTTATCATGCATAATTTTTACTTTAAATCTTTAATTAATCCGGAGCGCGTTGAAATTGAGATGAAAAACTGGTATACATTTATCGTAAATTTGCAGGCGCAGCACATTTTAACTAAACATGATGATAAAATTTAATGTTTTGAGAGAAACTTAGCATCGCCATTAAAAATGTGGTTGTGACATGTTTATTTTCTTTGTGTACTGTTCATTATGTCACTTATTTTATGAGTTTGATCGTTTTGGATTTCTTTGAAGCTAATACCATAAAAACAGTACAAAAAGAGTTCTCAAAAAGCGGTCATATATTTAATTGAGAATGTTTTAGATATCTTGTACGCGTTAAAGCGTTAACCCACTCTCTCTTATAGGTTTAACAAGTTTAAAATTCTTAATTGAGGGTTGTCTCATACCTATAGTGTTAGCCAATGCTTCTATGAGAATGTAGAACCGGCAAAAGTAATAGCTGAGGGTGAATTAACTCACTTCGAAGTATTTCTAACCCTTAAGTAACACTGTTATATAAGCTTCCTGACACCTTTACCTGTAAAAACGTGGGCCTGATTCGTGGTTATAAGGGTGTTAAAGATATCTCTACCACCCTTCTATAGGTATCCTTAACACTCTTCATCTTAGATGAGAGCATTGTAACAGTGATATGTAGGCTATCTTGACGCTGTCATGTTAGTTGGGTGATGAGGCAAAACCAAAATGAAACCAGCCCCCGTAGCATGCAGCCGCGATAAGGCCGTGGTAGCAGTTTTATCACACATTTATCACATCTATCTGTCAAATCGTATGGGAGTTTGACAGATAGATGCGATAAATTCGTTATCGCGCGGTGGCATGCTACAGGGGCTGTAAGACGCCCCAGTTATTGCTGGGATGATGAAATAGAAAAAAATCTCCAGATCCAGCAACCCGAATGGCGACATGAGCTCAGAATAGAGACAACTAGCAACTTATGATTGACATAGCCACAGTATTCAGTCGTATTAAAAACCTTCCTCCCTTTCGAAATCGTGGATATTGATTAGGACTCCTTTCTTACCAAATGTTTTTCTAAAATGTTTTATTCTTCCGTAGATACCAGCACGTGCCTGTAGCGGGCAGTAAGAACCCCGAAGAAACCTACCTAGCTCTAGCGTTAGAAGCAGCGTTACTAGGTCTTGGAGTACAGAGGATGCTACCCAGCGGACTTTACGCTCAGGAGCGGTACTGCAAGCAGGTCAGTACATAATATTCCAATGAATTCATAACGGTTTTACTGCTGAAAGTTATTTCGTAATTGCAACCCAACTACCTTATGGTCATTATCGTTACCAAGTAATGGCACTTGGTCTTCATAAGTCAGTGCTGATATTCTTTAAAGACAAGAGTGGACCCTAAGATCCCATCCACAAATGGAAGGAGAATGTTACTGTCACCTGATTATATAGTACTATTATATATTCTGTGACTTGATCGTGGTATTTTCTTTGTCTTCGCAAATTTTCATATCGTGGGTACTTGAGGATGAGGAGGTACATATGTGTTAATTAACTATTGTATCGTGTGTACTTGGAAAGGAGCTATTCTTTCGAAACAATCGGTAAATATAAATATTAATAGTACATTGTTTAACAAGGAAAGAACATGACCGATTCCCACGAGGGTGTAGTTTGAGGCCCGAAGCGCAGCTGAGGGCCTCAATACACACGAGTTGGGAATCGCATTTTCTTCCGAGTTATACATAGTGCTTTATACTACACCTATGAGGAAAATATAATCAAAAATTCTTGTAAGATAAAGAATGATATCACTTACATGAGAAGATAACTTAAGAACATTTGAAGTGTCATCATCCATGCGAACAGCACACAAACAAACAAAACACATATTAATTCAGTTACACATTACATCGAAAACACTAAACACTTAATTTACATTAAATAAGTCATATAAATCAAAGAACGAAAAAGAATTCGCGCGGACATGTTGATTTTGCCATATTTTTTACTTAAAAATATAAAAGAAACAAATGAAGCAAAGCACATACTGCCAAAAAATGTAAGTGGCCAGTATCATTTTGTGGGCTTCGACATACAAACTTTTTATTTTTTGGCATTCGCCTGTTTCTAGTTTTGAATTATGAATTTAAAAAAAAAAATAGGAGGGGAGAAAATATTTTCTCCCCTAGGGGAGAAAGTAAATCCCATATATTTTTGCCGCCCGCATATTCGTTCGCTTGGATTTACGTACTTTCTTTCCTTTTTTTAAGTAAGAACTAATATACTTTCCGAATAGGTGTAGTATAAATAATATTTCTCTTTTCCATCCTCAGGAGGAACGCCTAATAGCGCAACTACAGCGCGTGGAAGGCGAGGCGGCCGCGAGTGTTTGCGCGCGAGTGGCGCAAGCTCTACTAGAGGGCGGACCTTCGTCGTGTCTAGGGGCGAGGGTACATCCGAGATCTGCACCGGCACATACCTTCGCGAGGTTTCTGTTCCTGACTCTGTTACCTACGGATCCAGAACTAGCGTATCGGGTCGGATTAAGAGCTATGAGGTATTTATTAAATACTTAATTGCTTTATTGCCGAATGGTCCGCAGAAATCGATCCCTACTATCTGAAACGCTCTTTCAGCAGTAATTCGTTCTTCTGGTAGAGAACCCATGAGTTGTCTGGTCGCTGTTTTATTCACTGAATCAAACATTTACTTCACATTTTTAAATATAGGGGCAAAAAAAACATACGAGATCTGCGCCAGCTCATATCTTCGCGAGAAACAGATCTCCTGTCTTCACATCCTGAACTGATTTTTCAAGGAAAGCCTTCCTCGTGTCTCATCGGAGCAAAAGCTATCAGATCTATGCAAGATTCACGACTAGGCACTACAGTGCTCCGTGCCATATATTAATGTGTATTTACCCTTGTTCCAGATTACCAATGGTGGAAGAGGCGTATTCCCTAGACGGTGCGGGCACGGGGGCAGCGGGCGGGGGCGCGGGGGCGTGGCACACGTTACAACACGCGGAACAACAACAAGCCGCGCTTGCTTCTGCGCTACTAGGTAAGTCACGTATTTATGCCCTCTGTCAAAATCAAAAGTGGTCATTCGTTGTAGAGGACTTATAACCTCCCTTATAAACTGCGTACACCGCTTCTTAGCAGTGCCATCTATTGACATAAGCGAAATATTGTGTAAACTGAATATGTATTTTAATTCAGATGTTTTAAACAGCATTTCTCATTCTGTATATTTCTACTTTAAAAATCTTAAAAGATAATTTGGTTTAAGTTGTTATTGATTTTTTTCAATTTTATGACCTATATTAACAACGGACTCTTCGAGCAATATGCCAGCGCCATCTAGGTTTGCTCGCATTTTGACCTTTTTATCGAGTATCGAGGTACGCTCTCTATGGTGAGCAGACTTCTAGAGTAGTTAGTCTATGGTTGTTATTAAGCCGCCCAAGGCGCTCCTTGGGAGCCTTGGGACTAGGCTTGCCAACCGTCCCGGATTTTCCGGGACGTCCCGCTTCTGGGTCGATTTTGGGCCGTCCCGCCGTGACCCCTTGCGGGACGCCTATTGTCCCGGAAATCAGAGATTGATTGACATTATTAGTATTTAGGTATCTCATATCAACTATCCTCGGATTGGGCAGTAATTTGTTACACACACAGTATTAAAATTTCATTGTTTATTTCGCGCGAGGAGCCATCGGTGTTCGTTCGTGGTTCGTTCACAGCGCGGGGGGCGGGAGGGATGGCGCGCGCCTCGCTCCGCCCGATTTCATTAGAATAACATATAAAATTTGAAATGTTTGCCTAAGTTTGTGTTGATTTTTTCATTAAATTTTATTGAAATAACATAATAGTACTTACCTAGTTTTTTTCTTATCCACTTTGTATTTTATTTAGACGAGCATGTATGAAGAGTGATGAAAGTTAGTAGACGAAGCGAAAGAAGTGTGTCACGATCGTAGCAAGTGGAAGGAAGTGGTCTCTGCCTACCCCAATGGGAAAGAAGCGTGACACCGACATAGTATATGTATGTTATGTATGTATTTTGTATGTGGTATGTTGTGTCCCGCACAATAGACCCAAGTCCCGGATGCCGAGCTGGATAATCCCGGAAATGCAGTTTTTGGAGTTGGCAAGCCTACTTGGGACCAATATTTTTGCAATTGACCGAATTATTCAAGTTGACCGGCCGCCATCTTGTTTATGTAATGTAATGTATGTAATTTTTTACATTAACGGCACACGTACAAACCTGTTATTCTTTGTACATACAGTTACCTACAGTTAACGTTAACTAACTTGTTAACTGTATTCCGTCCGTGCCAAACACCCATTTCTTTCTAGTGGCTGTTAAACACTTCTGTTCTGCCTAATTTCCAGGCGCGGCTCGAGGCAACCCGGGCCGACTGCGCGCAGCTCTAGGTGCGGCGCAGCGACACGTGCGCAGCGCCGCGCAGCTGTTCCGACTCGCGCAAGACGCGTTGCGCCACGCCGCTCCGCCAGACGCGCCGCATCACCATCGGGATTTACTGGCTGCTGCCTTTGAACTAGGTTTACAGGTTAGTAATAGTAATGCAACAATGCATCAGCAGGGGTTAGCCGTTGTAATCGAATAAAATAGGTTCATTTAGCAGGTCTTTGAAATGAAACTCTACACGATTGCAGAAAACATAAGATCAACCAGCGCCACTCAGGCAATTAAATCGATCTCAACTTCGTAAAGAACCACTGTTATCTATCGGGCAATGTTTCTAAATGCCTAGATGCGATTCCTTTTTAGAAATGCATCTTATTTTACTCATTATATTTTTCTTGCAGGTGCTCCGCATGACGTTATCATCAGTGAACTGGCGACGGCGGGAGATGGTCCGGTGGCTGGTGACGTGCGCGACGGAACTAGGCCTGGACGCTCTACTGTCCATTATGCAGAACTGGTGAGTTTACAACTGGACATATGTGTCATTACTCTGGACACCTGCATCTTTACTCTGGACACCTGCTACATTACTCTGGCTGGACACATGACATGATCATCAATCTGGAAGCCTGCATCAATACTCTGGTCAAGTGGGTTATTGCTCTGGACACCTGGATCACTACTCTACTCTGGTCAACTGGATCATTCTTTAGTGAACTATCGATTCGGACCATCCGTCTGTATCTCATGTCAGTTTAGAACTGTCAAAGTCAAGAGTTCGTACATTAAAAAAACCTGTCTTTTCAGGTACGAGTTATTCACTCCGACGGAAGCGACGGGGCCGGTCGCGGCGGCGGCGATGTCACATGCGACGGCTTTGAGGCTAGGACTCACCTTCGAGCAACAGGAGAAGCTCAGCGCATGCGCGAGGACGCTCGCCTTGCAGTGCGCGGCTAAGGTAAGATGGAAGAAAACCCTAGAACAGCACAAAACATTAGAGAATATTCGAACATTCTGGAATATTGTGAAACATTTTGTGTTTTGGACCATTATGGAATATTGTGGAACAATAAAATTTGGAATGCTTTGGAACATTCTGGAATATTGTGAACCATTTTGGAATGTTTTGGTACATTCTGGAATGTTGTGAAATGTTCGGAAACACTCCATATCATTGTGGAAAATTTCGGAACACTTGAATGTCGTGGAATACCCGGAACATTGTGGAGCATACTTAGGGAGCATAGGACGCATTTTTTTGGTAGGATACCTATACATAAAAAACAAATTCATTTAGGTGCGGGTGAATCTGCAGGGCTATAAAAGCTACTAAAAGAGATCACCAAAACATACTCTTATTAACAATGCCATTTCTCCCGCAGGACCCACCTGGTTGCGCTCTATCCGCCCTATCCGTGTGCGAAGGCTCAGCGGGCGCGTTCGAGGCGGCGTGCGCGGCGGTGGGCGGGGCGGCGGCAAGGGGGGCGCTAGCTTCCAGTCAGCTGTTCGCCGTCGCCAGATATATGGAGCAGAGGGGGCAGCCGGCCAGGGCTATGCGACTTGCCACGCTGGCCATGAGGAATCTACACTTACATTATAACCAGGTATGGCTATATTATAGCGCCATCTGTGTACCACAAGAAGAAGCAAACACCCTGCGACGCGATATTGAAGTAAATTTTTTGTGGCTTGTTTGCGCAACATAGTTGCACTCTCTATTCCTTCAATGACTTATTCTGATGGGACGGACTGACTGACGAGACCAGAAAGAAATCAGGCGCAGGACCATATTTACCTACACCCATCCGACAGAATAAATCATCTTACGTTATTGTTATTATATTATACATTAGCTTGCACCATAACAGCTTGGAATAGACGAACGAGTTTCTAATATTGCTGTTTTTTTTTTTTATTACAGGACAGCCATCCGGCGATAGCGGATATCCACTGGGCGGTTGCGCTGGCGCACTCGTTGGGCCGCGCAGAGCTGCAGGCCATGCTGCCTCTATTGGTCAAGAACGTGCAGTGCGCGCCTGTGTTGGTAAGAAATGTTCATTATTACGACTATGTTTCCACAACTCTACAGTCCAAAGGCGAAAGGGCGGATGTTTATGTTTTAAATAAAAATAAATAAATAAATTAAAAAATAAGTAGGTTCACCTACTTCTCACTCTCTCACTCGCTGTGGTCGGCAACTGTGCTACCTTTGTGATGGATACGTAACTAAGGAAAGTGTAAAATGGGTTTTATACTGTTAGATAGGGCGCGCGCGCACTGCCGTCAAAACAGTAAATGGACCTTCGGATCTCTCTTTTCCGCACTGTGAGTGCAAGAGAGAGATCCGAATGTCCGCAAACTGTTTTGTCACTAACGTGCTTGTTGCCGTAAAAGTAAAAATTTAATTAAAAATGTGTGTCTGCATACAGTCGGACGTGCTGCGGCGATGCTGCGTGGCGGCGGCGGGGTGCTCGCGGTCGCGGCCGCCGCCCCCGCGCCCCCCCACGCCCCTGCGCCCGCTGCTGGAGGCGGCCCTGCGCGCCTACGCGTCCACCACGCACGCGCGCCTCGCGCACATCTCGCCAAGACACTACGCAGACTTCGTCGACTTCCTAGGTGGGTCTTCACGTATAAAAAGTCACGCCTATATCCCGTTGGGTATACGCAGAGCGTGAACGGCTTAGTAAAAGCAGTAAAAGTTTAGTTTTTTTGATAAAGAGGACCCATGTCAACCCAAGGCTTGTGCATTAATCGAAACCTTCGGGTCATTGTCCCCACCCAGTTCAACATGCATAAAATATTAACTTTCTATTTTATAATGTTTTCAGGTAAAGCGCGCGATACGTTCGCCCTAGCGCACGACGGGCCGCATCAGTTCGCCGCGCTATTGCAAGAGATCAAACTCAAGTACAAGGGCAAGAAGAAACTCATGTTCCTTGTCAAAGAACGTTTCGGCTGAACCGAAGCCAAGACTTTGCCTGATTATGGGGGCATTCTGCCAATGCAACGCCTTAAAAAAAAAAATTGCAAATGATTTTTACAATTTTGTTTTGTACGTTACGAAAAAATGCATAACAACTGTTTTAAACAAGTGCAATCCTTTGTTTTGTTTCAGTTTAGTTTTTGTTACGTTAAATGTAACATCGCAATATTGTTTTATGTTGTTATTTAGGCAGTAGGGTGACCAAGATTATGTGAAGAAACGGGACACGTTTCGGAACCGTAAAATATCACTTTACGGCAAATAATATCATTATTACCTCATGTTTGGATACAATAATGTGTAGCCATCGTGTACCAAACCAGTCTACATGATAGTATTATTTTATTATTATTAGCCCGTAACTCACCTCGTAAACGTCATTCTACATTGTAAGTAAAAAATGTAATGATCTCAATGATTCCATTCGTGTAAATAATATAATATGTAAATATAGTAGAAGTAAGATTTAGCAAAATAGGGGGTTTAGTCCCTCTGCTGACTGTGCAAAATCCACTGTAAAAAATTAACTAACTCACTGACATTACTTTGAGCATTTACAGAGCTCGTTAAAAAGAATTTTGTAGCTTTATGAGCTTGATTCGAAAACCGTGACTCCTGCTCTCAAACATTACACAAAACAAACCCCCGCGGGGCATCATCATCATAAATTTAAGAGCGCTGCTCTTGTCGGTGGAGTATGAAGTAAACGCCAGTCCTCTCTTGATTCCGCCTTCTCTTTGACTTCCTTGTACGACTTGACGTTTAAGGCAGGAAAAGGAAAATGTTTGAGAAACTCTTCCCCTCTCTGCCCCGCGGGGGTATGTTTTGTGTAATGTTTAAGCGCTGGAGTCACACCTTTATACATACAAGCGCAGTCGGCGGAGTTACTCAGTAGATGAACGAACGCCATTTATATAGCGTCCAATAGAAGGTAAAATCATTATAATGACACAACACCAAAGAAATTGTACTACATATATAAATAAGTCCAGAAATGTGAGAGAAGCAATGCCATCTTTCCTTCAGTATTCTTTGAGTATTAAGTACATCTTTAAGTACCTACCTACCTAAGTACTTTTGTGAAACAGATTGTATCAGTACTATAAAGGTGTGACTCCTGCTCTCAAACATTACACAAAACATACCCCCGCGGGGCAGAAAGAGGAAGGGTTTCTCAAACATTTCCCTTCCCCTCTCTGCCCCGCGGGGATATGTTTTGCGTAATGTTTGAGTCACGTCACGCCTTAATATCGGCACTCTCATTTTTTTATATTATTCCTTACAAAAGTGGGTATGTTTATTTCAAGACTTTGGCGTTTTCTTTTATCAAATCAATTTCTATCCTATCCTTTAAAAAGTAGGTGTAAAAAATAACAAAAAGTGCATTTATAAATATAGATATGTTTATTATTAGAGGCGAAATATGGGTAGTGTTCAGGAAATAGATGAAATTATGAATATGAATAGTAAGTAAGAGAATGGACTTTTGTACTTTTTGTGGTGTGCGAGAGGGTTGTGCATACGATAATTATTTTGATATCAAATAAAATATCTTGCCAGATTATCAAATGACTGAAACAAATAAACGTGTAATATTTACGTGTGTAAAATTCTTAAACACCGCCAACCCTAATGGCGTGACTCCTGCTCTCAAACATTACACAAAACATACCCCCGTAGGACAGAGAGGGGAAGGGTTTCTCAATCATTTCCCTTCCCCTCTCTGCCCCTCGGGGGTATATTTTATGTACCTCATGTTAGAGAGCAGTAGTCACGGCTTAACATGTGTCAAAACATTATTGTGTAAAAGATTGAAATTATGAAAAGAATGCAAAATTAAGTCACCATGTTTTTATCTGTAAATATAATGAAAGGATTTTTTTAGATAAATTACTCAAATCTTGAAAATTCCAGCATGTAAAAACGAAGGTTACTGAGCAATAAGTATTAAATTTAAAAAAAATACAAGTTGTCTGGACTGTAACTTTATGTCCAAAGTCCAAAGCAAATTTTTCCGTATATAATAATAGTAACAACCTAAATTCTACCTACTCTACTAAAAATATTTATTATTGTACGAAAATAAAAAATGCAATGGTAAACGAAAAAAATCAAGCAATAATTATTTAGCCTTCAGTCTGCCTGCGATATTATTTTATGAATTAAATTTTTGATTAATTTAAATGTGTAGGTATTTTTGTACGAGGCTTGCACTTGCCAATCTACTGAGAACGCCTAAAAGCAAATATGTAATAAAAAAATGTGCCTTGTGGCAAGTCGAAATTAATTAATGTACCTACCTATTGCAGGCAGGCTAACAATTATTTATATTTTGTAAATGTGTTATATTTTTGTGTCTGTTATATTACGTACCTAAATATAAATATGTAATTCGTGAATATCCACGTTCCATGCTGGAATTTAGAAGGTGAGATGACCTCAATAAAAAAACATTGACAAACCGACATTTAGTTTTATTTTTGACCATTTTTGTGTTTTAAGAAATGCTTAACAAGAATGTAGGTCCACAAAAATATAACCATAATATGAAAACTATGATAGCAAAAATAATGTTTATACTCTTAACTAACGCCTAAAGCCGTGTCTCATGGTTTGACAAACATACCCCCGCGGGGCAGGGTTTCTCAAACATTTCCCTTCCCCTCTGCCCCGCGGGGGTATGCTTTTCGGATGTTTCGACAGCAGGAGACAGGGCTTAATAAAAGTAAACTAAACATAATTATGATTGACATTTCCGGTTACTTTTTGTTATTAACGTAAGTAGATCAATTAAAAAAAAGAAATAAAAAAATGTCCCAAATATACCAAGAATAGTAAAGGCATAGTATGGTTTCTGATCCACACTCCTTAGTGCCTAACTGTCTATTTTTCGTCGTTTGTTTCCAAATGACGAAACTCTATCTATGTCGTCAACTTTAATCACGTCTCTCTTCAAGGTTTCCAGAATAGCCAGCAGCAAAACCTTTAATTTGTACTTCATAGCGAGCTCTACATATTCGGGTGCATTTTCCGCGCTCAAAGTAGTGAGCAGTTTAACTGTACATCGTTCTTCTAAGTCCGTCATCAGGAAATAGGATGCAAGCGCAACAAGTTGTTCCACTCCCGTGTCGGGCATTTTCTGCAGATACATATAATCCTTCAATTGTTGCAGAGTTTCCTGAGTTGTCGGCACATTTACAGAGTTGGAAGAAGCTTCATCCCACTGTCCACTGTTTTCAAGCAGAGTTTTAATGAACGGACTCATTCCTGCCAAAATAGTCTTGTGGACCTTCACAGAGCCATCTTCTCCACAGAGCTCCAAATCTGTCAGCTGAGAGTCATCGTGAAGAGAGGCAAACAGTCCAGTAGTGCTGCTCGATATGTCTAAACTCAAATCTATATCAACTTCAGGCTTATAAACACCTGCATAAGCAACACCACAGCCGTCATACACAACCCAACAATTACTACCTGAACATAAAAATGCTTCTGTTTTGTTCAATGCCTCACTTGAAAACTGTATAGAATAATTAAGATGGTTCGATTGAAACAGTTTCTTTAGTTTAATCGTAATAATATGGTGTATATTGCTCTGACTCTTCAATAAATAGCTTTTTGCTTGAAATAGTACTAAACCACAGAGGGCATATTCTGGTGTTATGGATACTTGTGAAATATTGGGAATAGAAAGCTTCAAATGCAGCATACTTCCATTTTGGAGCAATTCGGAAACTTGCGCCTGCATTCTGTAAATTGCAGGAAAAAAACATTTAAATAATAAGATCATTTTACTTTAGGTAGAACAACAATAAATTGGTTAGGTATAAGTACCTACTATTGAACAGTAGGAATATAATTTAAGAATTTTACTAATATTATAATAGAGTATAGGTTGATCTTGTACTACCTAGCTGAAGACCGAAATCTTACCTACTGATCTTCGTGATTTATTTAAGATATTAAACAACTTTCCCCAAAGAATTCTTTATGTCGGAAGTTATCTAAATATGAAATATGCTTGTCCATACTTATTGATCAGCGTCGCGTCACTAAAGCCCTGTCACCTGCTTGCAAAACACCTGACAAACATACCCCCGCGGGGCAGAGAGGGGCAGGGTTTCTCAAACATTTCCCTTCCCCTCTCTGCCCCGCGGGGGTATGTTTGAAGTCCAAACATAAGGCTCAATTTATAAGCATGAAGATAAAGTTTAAAATTGTTTCACACTGAAAGTGCTCGTCGCGTCGCTGCCGGCCGCTGCCGTCCCGGTGTGAATTGAGCCAAGGCAGGCAGGAGACGCGACATAATAGAAACTTTTTCTTTTTGGGAAAAGTTGCTTTTTATTGTTATCACTTCACAAACACTAGTCCTAGTATTCGTTAACAAATTGCCGTAGTCTCTATCAAATTGGGCTTTCATTGATTGATGATGATTGTTTATAATAAATAATTTAAATATTTACGTAAATAATTTACCTACTTACCTGAATTTAATAAAAGGCACTGAATAAATTAACGAAAAAAGAAGCAGCTCATTCGAACACGCTAAACCAAACAAATGAAAACTCAGAAATGAATGACGCAGTTGAGTCGTCCTTCCTTTGTTCGTTCATAATCGTATCGTAGGTACCTACTTACTGATATAAGTATTAAGTAGGTACCTTATCATCATACAAGCATTTCCACATTATTTACCTATACATTGCTGCATATTGAATACTAGCTTTCCGCCCCGCGGTTTCACCCGCAGCTAAGAGTTTTCCCGTGGGATTGAGTTCCCGCGCTGTTCCTACCTTTAAAATTGACGGAATTTCAATACAAACTTCCATCCCCTATTTAACCCCCTTAGGGGTGGAAAATACAAAAACGCTGAAACACGTGTTCATTATTTTTTAATACTTAGCCCAAAAACAAAATTGGAAGATCCTGCCATCAAAATTGACAGAATTTCCATACAAACTTCCATCCCCTATTTAACCCTCTTAGGGGTAAAAAATATAAAAATGCTGAAACACGTATAAATTATTTTTTAATCATTAGCCTAAATACCAAGCTTGAAGATCCTACCTTCAAAATTGACGGAATTTCATACAAACTTCAACCCCCCTTTTTACCCGTTTAGGGAGGGAAAATCCGCAAATCCTTTCTTAGTGGGAGGTTACGTTATAAGAGGAACTTGCCCTCTAAGTTTAACGATTCTAGCTTTAGTAGTTTAGGCTCTGCGTTGATGAATCAGTCAGTCAGTCAGTCAGTAAGGACAAACGATTTTATAAGTTTAGATGTTAGATTCACTCTAGTCAACTAAAACCAGCAATGGACTCCTAACAATCACTAGGTATAATAGATAATCTGAGTAGATAATAAACGCACGGGAAATTCCCACACCTGACGTCCGGACCGGACTGTCAAATTGGTGCGGTCTGGAGTGCGTTCACGCATGCACCTAGGGGAAACCGTTAGAGCGACTTTTAATCTGACAGCTCGCGTAAACCCCCGTTCATGCACGCACTTGCACCTGTCAGGATGAAATTTCCCCTGACAGGCGCTTCAAAACGGGGCTTTATCAACTGTCAAAGTGAAAAGTTCCCCTAACCTTGCGCTAACCGTGCGCCCGTGAACGTACCCCCGGACGTGTGGACGCCGATCCGCCGCACATTATTATTATTATTGACGGGACAGTGTTGCCACAATGTTACAAAAGTAACATTTTACGTTATTTTTGGCCCTCTTATGTCGAAACTCTATAGTCTAAGTTTAGAGGTTAGGAAATTTTTAATAATTCGTACCACTTCGGACCTTACCTACTATTATTATTCTGTGTTAATTCTAACCATTCTAGCTAAAGTAAAAGCAATAACATTGAAGAAGTACCTAAATGAATATATTAAAAAATAACTAGTTTCTTTCTGTCTGGGTGCATTTTTTAGGGGCAGGGGGGGTAGAGCTTGGCCAGCGAAAGCTGTCCACGAAAAGTAAGCGGCAATTTCAAAAAATCAGCTGACAAAATTGTCTACAGGTACACTACACTTAAACTAAGTTGATACTTAGAATATTTTGTATTATTTTTGTAAAATATTTAGTTTTTTTTTATAAATCTTTAATTTTTTAAATTTTGATTACAGAAAATAGAACAGTAGGCTTATTCCTCCAAATGGTTTTTTAACTAGACATGTTTCTTAAAAGTGGACAATGGCCATGTGTGTGATAGCGAGGGCTGTCAGCTGCTGATTTTTAAAATTGCTGTTGTTTACCGTGGACAACTTTCTCTGGCGAAACTCTAGGTACGAACGACTAGGTACCTACAGGCATACTTACAGGTAGGTACTATTTATTTATTACAACTATCGTACCGAATAAATACTTTTTATTTCTTTCTCTTTATTTATTGTTCTGTACTTACCTATAGGTATTGTTTATTGCAATGTAAAACCATTTAAAAATCATTTAAAGTACTGGTTAAGTATTATATTATGTTGTACTTAGATCAGCTATTCAACTACCTATACATACTTTAAAAATAACATAATCTCGTAAGGTTGTAGAAAATAGAAAGTACAAAGCATCAACCAAAAATGTTAAATTAGTACCTAAGTATGTACTTAATATAGTATCAAATTTACCTGTAGTTAATAAATGAGTTAATAATTTCATAATAATTAGAATTAAGTTTATATGCATATAAATAAAATAACTATCAAGATCTATACATATAATACTATTAAAAAAGCATTTTAAACCTAAGGAAGAACTTAATTGTGACTTAATAATACTCATATGAATTGGGATTGATATGACATTTCTTCTCTATATCTTTAACTAAAATACTTTCCCGGTGCACACTCTCTAAAATAGCTAACATTAACTTATCAATCTTATATTTCATAGCAAAATCAAGAAGCTCAGTGGCATTCTCCGCTGACAGCTTGCTCAACAATTTGACAGCACAGCGCTGTTTCAGATCGGACATCATGTAGTAAGCAGCGAGTATAGCAAGCTTCTCCACTCCGGTCTCCGGCAACTTTTGCAGATACATGTAATTTTTCAAATCTATCAACGTTTCTTTAGTAGTATGTGACACTTTAACGGTTCCTGTGTCCGATTCCTTCCACTGCCCACCGAGCATGGTCTTAATCACGGGACTGAAGTTTGCTAGTATCGCTTTATGTACATGCACAGAACCGTTTTCTCCTTGAAGCTCAAAATCTGTTGATTCCGTGTCATTGAGCAGGGAAGCGAACATTCCGGAGTTGGTATTGAATATGTCAAGCGAAAGGCTTACGTCCACATTCCTGCCAATGTTATCACCTTCATACATCTGCCGCCAATCCGTCTCATCCGTCAAAAGCACTTTGTCTTTAACTCCTAGTGTATCACTGGAGAATTTTATTGCATATGTTAAGTCATCTGACTGGAATACTTTATCCAGTTTGATTGAGAATACAAAGAAAAATTGTATGTTGATCTGGTATATAGTGATTTTGGCTTGAAACGCCACCAAGCCACATATGACATAATCCTGGCTGGTGTACACCCCAAGGAGTGCTGGAGTGGCGAACTTCGCGTGTAGTGTGTTCCCGTTTTGTATCAACTCACAAACTTGCATCCTGAAAGACAATATTAAGTATAAATATTTAGTTGTAACGAACAACACTAACTACTAATTAATAGCGAGTTAGAACTTTGACATTTTAATTGTAGTAATTAAAAATTAAGAAATGAAAGCTCTTAGAGGTTAAGGATTGGTCTCCGCCGCGGAGACCAATTCTTAATCTAAGTGAAGTGAAAGCTCTTTCTTACTTGGAATTTTGCAGCTGCAAGGAGAACGCCGAGACTGACGAAGGCTCCAATGTGAAAAAGAAGTTAACACTTGATCAATTCCAATGATCATTCAAATAATGTATGTAATTTAAAATCTTCTCTTCATTATGATTAAAACGCCTTTTAATTCAACCTCACAAATTCACAATAAACCCCTATTAGACCATGCGATATCAAGACAGACTTACTAAGACTTAGCATAGTGTAATAGGACTTAGCAAGTTAGTCTGTCTAATTAGACCGATCGAGTGGATTCGGCCGTGCTTACTTGCTTACTTGCTTGACATCGCGTGGTGTAATAAGACTTAGCACGCTTAGACCGCTCAGTCAGCGCTCATCCGCCGCACAGGACAGACGTCTGTATTTTGATTATATGGAGTAATTAATTTCAAAAGATGTTCAAAGTTAGCAACTCCTACTCTAAAGAGTCAGATGGTTCCAAAACACTCAATATTTGCATATTTGATAATTTTTCCCGCAGCAGTAAATACTTCTTTACCCATATTCTTCTTTTGTTTTTTTAATATTTATTCATACTAATAGTCGCGGTAAGAGCTACGGCAATTTTCTGGTATTTCTAAAGTTTTCCCATGACTCTTACGACAACCGTCGCTGACAGAGTCCGCCTTGCAAATGAGTTAGCATGCGGTATTCAGCACAGTGTAATAGCGAGCTTGTCTAATTAGACTGTTAGACTGTCTTAGTAAGACTGTCTTGATATCGCATGGTCTAATAGCGGCTATAGTGTTCACAACACACACAACACGAACGAACCAACCAACCAAATTATACCAATACCAAACACAAAACAAACAAAAATCAATTTTTTTTGCTGTTTTAGTGTTGCCATCAGTACCGAATTCCCGATTTTATGGCACTCTGCTTAGAACAGAGGATTATGAAACTTGTGTGTGTGGAATGAATTCACATTGAACTGTGGATGGATAGATGAATGTGTGGACTCTGCTGAATATTAAATTAAATAGAAGAACTGTTCTTGCATAACAAAGAAGGGGAGCAGGGCAGGCAGAACATCATGCGTGACGCTACTTTTGTGCTATTTATGAACGCACTCTGCCCGCCTTGGGAAAGTGCGCGAATTTTTGAATTCTTCTAACCATCAAAACCAAACTACCTATATCAAATATCTGTTTGCCGCAGTATAAAAATCATTTATCTAATAATGAGGATGATTCCGCCTTTTTTCGGAAGGACGCTTGGTAAGTATCAATAAGTAGTTGTTGCTAATTAAATTACACAAACCATTTTAGACATTCATAGCAATTTAATTTATTCTTTTTTATGGCTGACAAATTATTGAACAAATTAAAACATGAATTAGTATAATTTGATATGTAATTAATACATCATTTTAAATTACTTATACTACTTACTATTACTTTACTAACAAAATATGGCACAATTATCTTTGTACATGTATTAAAATTCACAAATTGTCAGGTATTTACTTGTTAAAGAAAATCCTTATATTTTTAAAATCATAACTACAAAATTATTGGATTTACCTACATACTAAAATACCCCTAAAATACGATGCCTGGAATTGTTACCTACTTTATATAATAGACATATTCGATCATTTATTACATTAGGTAGCTTCCCGAGAAAGGGTAAAGGTTAGAGAGATGATGATGATGGTAGTGATTTAAATGTTGCTTTAGTTTGAGTGGATTAGTGTACTTGTGCATGTTGGTAACTACTTAGTGTACAATCGTCCACCTAGACATCTTTTCACATTTTCCTTTATCAGGACACAGTCTATTGTAAGTGGTATCGGGATCAAACCCTAAGATTTCTCTCTCCTCTTGAATTCTGAATGTGAATGTACTGTCATGAGTACCAATAAAATAAGCTCCATGGGAACATATTATTTGGTCTATGATAGCTATTCCACCATCCTTAAACTCATCTGCAACTGATTTAGATGGCATGTAGAAAAATACTTGATATCCTAATTTCATTAAATCTTTCTCCAAATGATTAATTTCTTTAGATGAAGCATCAGTGGCAATGAAGATTTTAGTAACATTTAAGCTGTTTTTCTTTATAAATCTATCAATTTGTTTAACAGTGCCAGGCAGGGTTGGAACATCGTTCTTCCGACTCTGAGCAAAATCTTGCCGCCTCCAGTGCACGCTAACATAAGTATCGCACTTCTCTTTATCACAACTGAGAAGGTTTCGCATGAACTTCTTAGCGATGTCAATGAGTTTTTTATTAAATTGCATACTCTTTCTACAATCCCAATAAGATTTTGTTCCATAAGAGTCATGCAGAGGAATTTCTCCATGAGAAAACATGATAGTTTTTGTTGATGTGTGTAAAGATATCAATTCCCATAACTTTGATATCTTTCCTTGGAACCTTACACACACAGTTTCTTTCACAGTTATGTTGTTGTAACCCCAAAATTTGCCATCATAATCACAATCGTCATTTACTATTTCCCACTTTTCCTTGAATGTTCCACCTTCAAAGGCATCAGGGAAGTTTTGAAGAATAATGTGTAAATCTATTTCAAGCTTTTTCTTTTTGTTGGGATATTTAGAAAATACCTCATACAGTTCCACCACAGGAGCGTAGGATTTAAGTGAGGATACTTCGAAGAATGTACTCCAAGGTATTGGTTTCGATTTAGAACTTTGTGATCTCCAATGGTACAGTTTATGCCAGGGCGGCAAAACAAGTCGCCAATTCTGTTTCTTTTCTTGTTTATTTAATTCTGCTAACATAATAGCAAATCTCATGTACACATCTCGTCGTAAATTGAAACCTTCGGGAGGATTTACATCGTAAAACAAGTATTTCTGTTCGTCATAAGTTTCGTGCGCGTTACAGGATCCTCCTTTAACATCACAATATTGTAAGTTGCCTGTTTGTTCAGAGGCCGTTAATATTAAATAAAATGATAGTATAAATAATAATTTTATCATAATTTTCCCGTAATATCGCCCAAAATTAATTAAAACTCGCATAATTATTTGCAAACACCGCCCCCTGAGAATTTTCAAATGACATTGTTTTTTTTTTAATAATTTTTGTAATGAAGCAAGTGGTTTGCAAAGTATACAGCCGTGTTATAAATAACAAAACAATGATATTATGTTAAAATAAAAAATATAGAAAAACATTATGATTTAATCTAATATCTTATTGATATCACATATTCTTAGTACCTATTAGGTGGTTAATAAATTCATTTAAGGCAGAAAGAAATCATTATAATTTATAACTTCAATGCAACACTTAATGTCAAAATCAGCTGAGTGCCAAACAGCTGATCTTTGTTTACGCTTAAAAAAGGCATTAATGATAATGTTTTCCATACAGTTGTAGGTATTCTTTCTACCTGAAGTAAATTGAAATATAAAGAATTCAAGATTGTTCAAATCTGGCAAACAAGATCATCCAATATCTTTTAGGCATCTACCGCGCACGGCTTTTGCCTCACATTTTCACTGGCCGCCGTGGAAATCGTCATCCGATGCAGACGATTGAAGCATTTCGCTGTGTGCACAAGTGCTGGTATCCTAGATGCGTCGGCCAAGCTGGTGCTGCGTGGGTAATCTCCACTCTTGGCTCAAATATCCTGCTCGCTGCATTGAAGAGACGGAAAGACAAATATGTTAAGGTAAGGTCTTGTTTTTTCCTCCATTCGTTCATCTCGCTCTGCTTTGGCATAGTTATAGTTAGAAACCCAAAGGTAGGTACGTACTTACTTTACTTTTACATTATTTTTTTGTAAGATGGATGCACCAGAAGAAAGAAATAAGGCCCTCTATCTGCCTATAAAATTGATAGGTAGGTACTAACTTTAGAACCTTGTCACATTAATGGGCAGGCGGGTACAATCATCGCGAGTCCGCCAAAAAGAAATAATATTTTTTCTTCTACACCAAAGCACAAACCAAAGCTATGCATATAAGTGTATGTTTATTACGATACGACGACAGATAGGAAACTTTTCAACAACGCGCGCATTATCAACTTTTAGTAATAAATAATTATAGTTCGCGGGCCAGGAACAGAGGAAGCTTAGGTAGGGACAGTGGGGGCACAGTGGGACAAGGGGTACAGTGGAACGATGGAAAAAACTATTCAAACTTCAAACGAATTCGCGCGCTTCCACTTTGTCCAATAGCAGCGTTTCATGTGTCACGTGATACCGCAGTGAAATATGGCCGACTTTTGACAACAAAGTTTTGCGGAGAAAAAATATTGTTTTTAGTGGATTAAAACTTAGAATTTTGTGCCGCAGAAGTTTTCTTTTTACAGGAAAAGTTTGTGATAGCAGGTATGTGGTATTTTTTTTCGATAAAGCTTTATTATTTTAGGTATCGATTGCAGTTGAGTATGAAAACGGAAACATAACCTAAATATTTAATTTTTTTTTCTAATTTGCCGGCACCCTATGGGGCAGAGTGGGACGGGGTTCTATGGAACAGTGTTTCAAGCATACAAAATATTTTGTTGGTCAGGTGTTGACAAACATGGATGAAAATAACGAGTATGACGTAAAGTATATGCGTCGGAGTGGAAAAGTTGACAGCCACTTCTATTTTCCACTGGAACCAGATATGGCGATTGCATCAATTCTGGATATAGAAATGGTTCTGCCGAGTCCAAGCATGTCAAACAAGACGAAGCGCCAAAAGCCATATCTTTTCTTTCCCTGAAAAGATATTAACCAAGTATTTGCTTGGTTAATATGAAGGTCTGATATAATTTACACAATTTAAATTAGTCTTGTTCCAATGTACCCCAGATGATGTTCATTGTACCCCAGACCTGGGGCAGAATGGAACAAAGGAAGTGTTGTCAAAGATTGGAAATTTCTTAGGTTTAAGTTTGATTTGTGATCTCTTTTTTGTAGTCAATCGATAGTTTAAGAAGCATTCTTGATTGTTTAAAAAAAACATTATAAAAATATAAAGAACTGATTTTTTTAAAAATACAAATAAGTTTTCTGTTCCACTGTACCCCAACTGTCCCTACTAATTGCATCTCGGCTGATAATTTGTACACAAACAAATATTTAGGTGGTAATTTAATTTTCCTTCCATGCTGGACTGGGAGTGATAGAAAAACGTAGAATGTGCCAGCTGCATCTCCTCCCGTGCATGCTGTAAAAATCAGCTAAGGGAATCGAGGGTTTCAGTGTATTGCAATTTAGGCGATGGGCTGACAACCTGTCACTATAGCAATATACATAGTCATCATCTGTATTAGCCCTCGAAACTTGTCAGACGTGGCGGAACGACCTTTGTGTAGGTCGTTTACGCTCTGCCTATCCCATTAGGGATAAGGCGTCATTATATGTATGTATGTATGTATGTATGTATGTATGTATGTATGTATGTATGTAATTTATTTGTTCATAATTTATTTATTCTCAGATCCACAGATCACTTCAAGGTAACGAGACATGTAAATTAAAAACAAGTTTGTTCTCTACGCAAAAATTCGACGACGCTGATTTAAAATTCCCTTGGGACGATGTTAGCAAAAGTAAAGTGAATTTTGCTAAAGGCGAGGGAGCACAGGCTGTTGAACAGTGGGTATGTAAACCCGAGCTTAGGTACTTTCTGCATAGTAACAAGTGCGAACAACAAGTGCAAGTGCTTAGTGCTTAGTTCGTGTGGACAGGCACTGACAAGTAGTAAAAGTGAGTGTCACGCGTACTAAGCACTAAGCACTTGCCACTTGCACTTGTCACTCGCACTTGTTACTAAGCAGAATGTAAACTCGGCATGTAAATTGAAAATTTTGCTGTCACTGTACACACTACTGCTAGTTGACAAGCTTTGAAACTCAAATGGAAAAGCGGCCTCATAAAAAGTATAAGCTAAAGTTTAAGTAGGTAAATAATTAAAGCGTTTTTTTATTATTACTTAACTTACATTAAATTTACATTAAAAAAATTATTTATCTCTCAGGTTTGTAATCAACACTCGATTTTCAAAGAATTTACTGTACATAAAACAGTACCATCAGACTCCATCTATGTTGCAGCTAATGTCTGCATCTTTGAGGTAAGTCAGTTTTGGGATTTAATACCTAATATTTATTACATTAGACAATTGCTTTAAATATGCAGTAGGTAGTAGGTACTTACTCTAGTAATGCGTAGTGCACCAACCATCATTTAGTGTTCGCATGAATATCCAATCCAGGTCCAGGTCATATTATCCATAAGTCTCATATAACTCCCTAATGTGGAGAACCTAATGGGATACAGTTTGTGCATAAGCTAATTTGTCCAAGATATTTGCCAGGAACATAACATAATTTAACTTTCAGTCTGCATGGAAGAAAGCTGACTCAGATGGCCGTGTTATGAAAGTTCACAACACATTTAATTACACACAGGATGTCAACTATGAAGCCAGGGTGAGTATCATATTACTTAATCAGTTTTTTGGTCCATTTTGAAAGCCTGCTCCCCGTTAGCGAGTTACGTGATAAATGCATTGTATGCATATTTTCATGCCCGCCTGCCCGTGCGTGATTGATAGTACAACTTCCTCCGTGGACTTGTGGTCAGAGCCATAGACACCCGATCCTGATCTCGTGGGTTCAATTCTTACGGAATGGAAATCGAGCAACGATGTGGACTGTTGGAAACTCGTAACCTTCACTCATCTTTTTAGATCCTGGAGCTTCCGTTGCATGACAAGAACTACAGAGTGATAGTCTTGTTACCGAATGAAAAGGACCTCCTCAATACGCTGTTTCGAAGACTGACGAACGAGGGTCTGGCTGCCTCGTTTGCGAGCCTGCAACCACTTTTCTCTGTCAACTATATGTTGAATCCTCCTATCTGTACTATCACTTCACAGACAAGTTTCAGTATAGATGTAAGTATAATAGTTATCTCAATGACCAACATTAAGTCGATGTCTATAGATTTAGTTTGACCAATAGTTTGACGGATCTTATATTAATTTTCAGGATAACAAAGACGCGTTTCAGAAAGAGAGTTTAGTGCAGTATGGTTCATTGTGCATAGACTCAAAAGCGGTTCGTGCTTATGTTCTATCATGTAAGTTAACTTGCTATAAATTAAATCACCTTTAAACATTTTAAGCAGCGGCAAGACAGGTATTACACCAAAGAATAGGTATACCATTAATATTCTACAGTCTAAACCATGGTTGTTGTGTGATTATGATTAATAGTTTAGTTTCAATAACCGCTGCGATGTATTTTTTGTTATAATAATCTGTAAATCATTTAATAATCCATTCCTACTTCGAAAAAATCTTTCAGGTCTATATAGCACGGAATCCAAGTCGGATCGTCCGAAAACCGACATAAAATACAAAGAAGAAAAGCCATATTTCTTTGCTATTACGTATTGTGACTCGCCGATATTTACTGGACAGTATATTCCTTCGATAGTTTAATAACACAATTGAAAGGTACCGTTATACCATATGTCTTACATTTGTATTACACTATATGGAATAATAAAACTGTATGTAACCTACATATTTCACGATTTATCTTTATTACACGGACAATCAAATAGCTTATTCGGTAAAACAAACTTCCCATGGAACTTTAGAGTGTCGCCACCCAGAGGGTCTGTTATTGCACCTTCTGCTGGCATTGATATGTGGTCATCTATGGCTTCTTTGTTAGGTTTGCTTACACTAGGTTCATTAGCATTGGCTGTTTCATTTATATTATTGTTCTTATTAGATTCTACATTCGGTATACTTCCATTTCTACCAACGAATTCTATATTCTCGCTTCTAACTTCTTTTTGGTAATATTTGCAATCTGGCTTATGTTCAATTGTAAGATCGTTAGTTGTTACAGATTTTAGAGGTGAATTGATTTTGGAATTTTGTACATTAATTCTGCCATCTGCAGTGCGTTGTAGGACAAGACGTTGCTGTGGTATGATTATGGAACCTTCACTCCGAGGGTCTTCGTAAGCCACAAGCTGGTCCCAGGGCAAATTCATTTTCTTGAACGGAGGCGGGTTATTCTTAATATTTGGTTTCATTGTTTCTGTTTTTGTGTCCGCTCTCAATTTTGGTGGTGATTTTTTGTTGCTAAGTTCGTCGTACAGTTCGTCGTATCCCAGGACAATTGGGGGTAAGACAATTAAACTGGCGACACGTTCACGCTCTGGGTTCTCCATACCTGCCACCTGGAAATAAAAGTATCGTCTATATCATGTCGGTCCTTGCGAATACGTACCTATTTGTTAGATCAAGGGTTTCCCATAGATGTCTTTTTTTATTTATAATGGGTTTGTCTATTGCATTAAACAAGTCCCTTGGAAGTCACGTTCCACAGTACTTTAAAATAGACGCCGTAACGTAACACATAAGGTAACAAAGCACATGTACCTATCAACTACGAAAAGAAAAACTTACCGAAATAACACAGGATCCGAATGTGATAAAGACGATATAAAACATGGTTTGTGTTGCCCTAAATTTCATATTTTAAGAGTTTCAAACACTTTCACGGCATATTTTATTTTTTACATAACACTACAGAAAATTTATTTACACACAAACAGAAATAAAAAATATACAATGACCTAACGATAAGCAAGGCATAATGTTTTATTACAAAATATTGAATTGGATTGGACCATAAAGCTAATCCTAATCGTATTTTCCACCTATTTTAAAGCAAACGAGAGCTGTTGACGTAGTAGATAAGACACTTGTACGATCCTGTAAAATACAATAAAGTAGGTAACCGATTGGGCTCTTTTTTAACTAATAAGTTGACTACCAAACACGTTAAAATTCAATAAATATTTAGGTAGGTACCCTTTATTTTTACGTATTTTACCCACGGAATCGCTGCACGGGGTTTCTTGAAAAAATTTAAGTAGGTACACGAGCGGCTAACCGGACCGGGATCCAGTCATCGACCAAATTTTGGACCCAGCTCGGGGACTATAACTATAAACGGAACACTGGGAAAATAATTTTGGTGTTATTTTTATTGTGTGATTTAAAAAAAAAACGTATTAATTTGCAGAGGTAAGTACTTTTAATTAAACTTCGTCAGCAGCCATCTGTTCCTCTTCGGGGGGAGTGACGTCATCGCTTTTGGGCATCAATATCGGGGCCGGCAGTTTATTGAGGGTAGTTGGCAACGCCACCCCGGCGTCATGCAGGAGACTCACCAGGGATGCTACCGAACTCGACAACTGTGGAACATAAAGTAAAATACCAATTTCTTTCTAACCGAACCGCGCATCGTGGCCACCGAGTTTGAACTTTTGCTTTGAAGGTTTGTTTGAAGGTGTCTTTTTTTCCTTAGAAAAATTCAATCCAGCGCAGCGCTCTATTTAGTGTTGCCATCATGTTAAATAAACCCTGAATTATTGTAATATTCTTGTCAAGTATTTTATTAATTTTAACTAAGTGGGAAAAAAAAAAAAGTTTTAGTTCCATGTTCCGTAAAAAGACGCAACAGGGGTGAAGTAAATATTTACCACTTTTGTTAAACATAAAATACTAAAACAATAGTAACAATAAACAATTTACCTGCGATTCTGTTTTGGATGCGGCAATTTGTTGAGAAGCGATAAGGGTCTCGGCTGCGGCCTGCTCGAGGCGGCCCGCGCGCGCATGTCTGCCAGCCAGGTTGATGCGGATGAGCGTATCGTCCGGTGACAGTTCCACCGCTCTTGCGTATGCTGCGTCTGCCCGGCTGTCGCCTAGCCGCTCTAGTGCAACAGCTATCAGCAGCACCTTTATTGAATTTAAAGGAGTGCTTATACTCGATTTTCCTATTTTTACAAAAATATAATAGAAAAGAACGTATTGGGCTAAAATATTTCAAATTAATCCAATACCCACAACATTGATATAATGAATGATGAGGAGTAATTACTCGTATGTGTAGGTAACTTGTTTGTGACTTACTGTATAAGGATCTGATGGCTGCAACGCTGCAGCAGTGGCGAGTCTGCAGAAGGCAGAAGCTGGTCGTTTACACATCAACATCGCTAGTCCCAGATCATGTGCCGCATGAACACTAAGCGCGGCAGCCCATACAGCGCGTTGGAGGCAAGTTATAGCCTGATGAGTGAGGTTTATTTTTAGCAGTGATGACGGAAATAATATATTCTTCTCATTTTACTTCAAACTTTAAATTGATTCAACATGACATACTCACAGCCACGTACTTTTTCTTCGCCAACAATGCTAATCCTAAATTAGTATGCGCTGCCACACAAGTCGGGTGCGCTAACAGTGCTGCTTTAAGCCTCGCAAGTCCAGCGTCAATGTCTTTATGCTGCAGCATCATGGCTGCTAGGGCTAGGGCTGCTGCGTGCTGTGTTGGTTGTTGGGCTAAAGCGGCGCCCAGTAACTGGAACGCGCGGCGAGGGTCACCAGCTCGCAATTGCAGTGCTCCAGCTGCCGCAAGGGTCTCAGCTCCGCATGCCTGAGAGCTGGAATGAAATGAAATAAAAACAGTTACGTATCTTTTTTCTGTAAAAGATAGGCTTTTTATTTGTTTAAGTTTAGATAATGTAAAAGAGTAGTAGGTATTCTACAAAGAACTTAGAATCTGTCAGTTGGGCGGGCCTAATCATAAGCCACTGCTTTAAGTAATATGCTTACGTTAAAGCCTGTTCATAAGCCAACATTGCACCACGAACGTCTCCACAAGCCAGCAGAAGTTTGGCCAGCAACGCTCCAGCACGCTCCCCACCCCCCGCCTGGCAAGCAGATCGAGCCCACTCCACACCGCGTTGAATGTCCCCCAGGTTTGATGCACATTCCGCTGGAATAGAAGACATTTTATTGATTCTCAACTTGACAATTAATAATATCAAGGTGGGTGTGACTTACTTACCTAATGCACAATAAATGTCTGCATCTGGATATTTTGTAAGTTTATCAGCTTCAAGGTACGCTTCCAGCGATAGTTGGTAGCGACCCTGTTTGAATCTGGAACCAAAACATGGGTAAATATCTAACAATCGATACGTAATAGGAAAGATCTGCGTATTTTATTGTTTTTCCAACTGTTCTACTGTTATTTTCGATGTAGGGATACTGAAGAAAACTCTGTTCGATTTGTTTCTTACTTACAAACAATTTGCGACTTGCTTAAGAGGTTCAGAGTCTTGCGGCTGCAGTCTGATGCAGCTGTGGAACCGCTCTAGAGCCTCTTGAAACCGACCGGCATCGGCTAAAACAGACCCCTGCAATAAAATTCATTGGCATTTCATACGTCGTCAGTTAATTAACTTTAGGTAACTTACAGTCAGGGCCCTGCTTTCTACTATATCTAAGTAACTTACTGAATGTTATGTTAAGCTCTTGCTACACTACATGTACCAGATGTAGGTACCTACGTAAATGGATAGTTATCTTTTAGAGCGTTTATTCCTCGGAAGTGACTTCGAAAAAAATATGTCGGAAAATACGTATAAACTAATTATTCAGGAATTATACATTAATGTGTAAATAAAAGTACCCTGCGTTAGAGAAAGTACCTTGATAAAATGAGCGTATCTGTGCGTGTTATCCGTCTGCTTCTGAAGTTGATCGGCGAGTTCGAGGCACACGGCATGTTCTCCACGCACGTAACGGGCATGCAGCAGCCAATTTCGCGTACCCTGATTAAACTCTGAATAAAAACAAAAAATATACAATAACTTCCAACGAATATCTTGAAATAAAAGACTTGAATACATAAAATGCACCTTTATCTGTACTTTTTTCAGTTGTCATAGTATGTTTGCGCATATTTTAGTTACCACGTTAACTCCAGGTTTTAAACATCTTTTCTTTTCTATGTTGATTGAAATGAGTGCTATGGTAACCGAACCCTCCCTAGGTTAGCCAATAGTGAAGTTTAGGGAGATTTTATAAGATATCTGGCAACCCATCCTCGGGTTTCGTTCAAAAATCTTTTTAGTTTTCATATAATTTTCGAACGTAAACTGCAGAATGACAAATCAAAAATTGACAAGTGTTGTTAGCACGAATTATCGTAAATAAATAATGATATTTCTTACATAAACCATTATTAAATTCGTGTTCGTAAAGCATTTACTTTAAAATGGAGGATATGGCGCGTTTGGCTCTAGTGGAGCAGAATGTTCGCGATGCAGATACTTTCGGTAAAATACTTTACGAACTTTTGCTGCAGATTAACCATATTTTGGAAAACCCTCACGATTTTGATACCCGGACCATAAAGGGCGAAGGTCTGAAGAAGTTCTTTCAGTATGAGGCTCTCACCGACTACCTAAAATCCATTGGATTTAAGCCGGTAAGTAAAGTGTAGATTTAACTTTTAAAACTTGTATGATCCATACCATAACTCCTAGTCTACATTCAAAGCTCCAGTGAATTAGTTTCTCAACTTGAATATAACTGCTGGGTTGACTTTAGTATCTTCCGGCAGGAGTTTCGAGTTGCGAATGGTTACGCCTTATAGGGGATGGTTCCCTCTTTCAAGGATCGACAATCACGAAAATATTCATATCTTGAAAACTACGAAGGAATCCCCTCCCCACCCCCCACTTTCCCCCGCCTCCCGCTGCTGGAAGATATTGAAGAAATACCCTGAGGAAATACTAACCGCTTACTAGAGACAAATAACTTCTTAATTCTTATTCTGGCCAGAGAGGCAACTACAGGGCAGGCTTATTTATATTATAAAAAATATGAAAACAATCTAGTTTAAGTAAAATACAATTTACTGATTTTCAGGTGGAAAACGAGTATATTTACCCAAAAGAGGAGACATTGAACAACTTGCGTCTGGCCCGAGCTGCTATAGAGCGGAAGATTTACTTCTGTTGCGGCTCCTTGAAGAAGATAGAACAGAACATCCAAACATTACATAAAATACCCAAGGTTAAGGACAATCTTATGCCAGTTAAAGGCTTGGTAAGTGAAAGAGTTTTATGAGAATATGCAACGAAACCGAAATATGGGAAACAAAAATAAGAGGCCTTTGCCCAGTTGTGGGACAAACCAGGCTAATAACAAAAAAATGTCTTATTTGTTTATTATATACTTTTTATCGGGTCTATTTGCGATAGATTTTGGTGGTAAATCATAGGAATTTACCTGGTTCCTGACGTTTCAACAATGTTTCAATTGTCGTGGTCGCGGGTCGACTCATTTCCTTCCCCCTCCTTCCTTCCCATGTTTATTGTTTTGCTGTAGTTAGTTAGTTAGTAAAAAGTACTTTCATAGTAGAAAAACACATGTACTTTGTAGTCTACAGGTTAGCTCAAAAAATGCAAATTAATGTTCTATCCTTTCTCACAAAATGTTTAAATACAAAAGCTGAAGTAGAACTGTTATATTGGTCTTTATTTTTTTTTCATAAATTTCACAGCCAACCCGTAACCCATTGCTGAAGAAGATGGAAGTGATGTTCAACGAGGTGCTTCAGTACGAGGACGAAGATTTGCAGGCGTACGCCCGCGAGCAGATCCCGATCGTCACCCTGCAGCTGATGGCCTTGGACGAGATGCGGGATCATCAGAAGAAGATCAAGGCAGGTAAATCTATACTGGAGAGCATGACTCAACTAAACCTTGACTAAAATTGTTGTAACCCCCTTCTATTCTTTTATTGTTATACCGGGTGTAAGGGACAGCGTCCCGCAAACTGATAGGGGTTGCTCAGTCAACGAAACTGAACAACTACCACCATGTTTTTTTTCAGGAAGTGAGAAAAAAAAATTTGCTTTTTCATACAAAATGACCACCTCGATCAGACAATTTGTATGGAAAAGCAAATTCTTTTTTTTCATTTCCTGAAAAAAAAAAACTGGTGAGAGTTGTTTAGTTTTGTTGACTGAGTAACCCCTATCAGTTTGCGGGACGCTGTCCCTTACACCCGGTATGTGCGCTTACAAATTGATACCATTATTTGTTTTTTTATAATTTATTCTATCATGCTGGACAGGAAGCAAAGAGAATATATAAATGTGCAAACCTTCCAGGCATGCTGTAAATACTAGCAAAGAGCAAACAGTCAAGTGGTGAGCTGATTAAGAAACTGTCACATCTAAACTTGCAAACCATTGCCAAACATTTGTCAGATGCAATTTTTTTTTAAATACTCACTCTTTTAACAGTCATTATTTTATTCTAGGAGAGACCAAAGAACCAGATATGCCTTTCGACATGGCTCTGTTGAAGATGCTTCTGTCATGGTTCAAACACCGGTTCTTCAGTTGGGTGGACGCGCCGGCTTGCGACCAGTGCGGAGGGGCCACCAGGCACGAACGCAACTCCACGTTCACTAACGAAACTGAGACATGCAACCTTGAGGTGAGTCACAATCAGACATGGCATGGCTCTTTTGGCTCTCAACTTTACATAATTTTAACTCGAAACCATCATAGGTTAATTTTTACAAGAAATTATCTCTTATCTATGATTTAATGATTGATCACGCGACTGAAGCGAGCGCGGCGTATTGAAATTTAAATGAATACGTTACGCGAGCGAAGCGAGCACGTTTTCGCACGAAACACGAATGAATCGAATGAAGCATGAAATATGAAAGAATCAATACGTCGTCATTGCACGAAATATGAATGAATTAATATGTTACGCGAGCGAAGCGCAAAGCAAACTCTTACCTTAAAATTATGATTAAAATAAGTTATGCATATTATTATGTATTCCACTTTAATCGGTACAGATCTACCGCTGCATGCAGTGCGGGTACCTGACGGAGTTCCCGCGCTACAACCGCGCGCGCACGCTGCTGGCGCGCCGGCGCGGCCGCTGCGGGGAGTGGGCCAACTGCTTCACGCTCATCGCGCGCAGCATGGGGTTCGATGCCAGGCTCGTCTACAGCACCCAGGACCACGTGTGGTGCGAGGTCTAACCAAATATACTATTATTTGTTCATATTACGCTACGCGAACTAAGCGAGCGCGCAATTTGACTAAATAAAGCCGATCAATATGTTAGAGTGAAGCGAGCGCAGCGTACCATGAAAGCTAAATGAATACATAACGCGAGCGACGCGAGCGCGACATTGCACGAAATAAAAATTAAATTAAGCGAAGCGAACACGACATTTAACTTAAGCCGCATCACAAAGTTGAATCAATTCTATATGCGAGCGAAGCGGGCACGATATATTTACGAAAATTTAATGAATATTCTACGCGAGCGAAGCGAGCTCAACATTTTACGACAAAAGATAAATGTTCCCTTGATTCATACAGAGATTTACAAAAAAAAAAAACCGATGCGGGGCTCCTAGGCAGTTACTTACTCTGCCTTAGGGCGCAGCCAACTTACCGTGTGTATGAAATAGTGTCCGTCTCTCTCAGATCTGGGACTACGATTCTACGCAGTGGCTGCACTGCGACCCGTGCGAGTGCTTGCTGGACGCGCCGCTCACATACAGCCTCGGCTGGGGGAAGCAGCTCGACTACGTGTTCGCATTCTCGAGAGACGACCTGCAGGACGTCACCTGGAGGTACACCCAGCAACACAGCGAGGTACGTGTTACGTATTATTTTAGCGGGTCATTTTACAAAATAAAGCTGAAAAAATACGAAAGTTAAAATAATAAGTTACGCAAGCAAAGTGAGCGCGACATCGCACGAAATATGAATTAATTAATACATACGCGAGCGAAGCGAGCGGTACATCATACGAAATATGAATGAATTAAAGCTATACGCGAGCGAAGCGGGCTCAATATTTAACTTAAGCCGATCAATAAATTTCGAGCGCGACACTTCACGAAGGTTTAATAAGTTTGTTATGCGAGCGAAGCGAGCTCGATATTACACGAAAAAAGATGTAGCTGTTGTTACGTGAGTGGAGTGAGCGATTTACCCACAGTTCATGTAATAAATGTAAACGCGACCGGAGCGAGCGTAAAATTTGTCTTAAATAGGTGGATATGAAATATTTGATAAAAAAAACTGGAGCGGCGCCGCCTATAGCTTGCGCGGGGTCCATAGGCAGTTCTTACTCTGCCATAGGGTTAATCCTTTTTTTTTTTATATATGAAACATAAAAATAAAAATAAACTATTTTCAGGTACTAAAGCGCCGCACCTCGTGCAGTGAATCGGAACTGCTCGAGTGTATAATGTGGTTGCGATCGCAGCGACAGCTCGGAGTGTCTGAGGCGAGGCGGAAATACCTGGCCAAGAGAAATGTACAGGAGCTAATCAGCATGCTTGTTGAGAGGTCAGTTTCATTTATTTTTATCATCCAGAAAAGATGCACCCAATCATATAATAGTTAGTACATTGTTTAACGAGTGGAGAACATGACCGATTCCCACGAGGGTGTAGTTTGAGGCCCGAAGCGTAGCTGAGGGCCTCAATACACACGAGTTGGGAATCGCATTTTCTTCCGAGTTATACATAGTGCTTTATACTACACCTATGAGGAAAATATAATTAAAAATCCTTGTAAAATAAAGAATGATATCACTTACACGAGAAGATATCTTAAGAACATTGGAAGTGTCATCATCCATTCGAACAGAACACAAACAAACAAAACACATAATAAATACAATTACACATTACATCGAAAACACTCAAAACCTTATTTACATTGAATAAGTCAAATAAATCAAAGAACGAAAAAGAATTCGCGCGGACATGTTGATTTTACCATGCAATTAGATTTTTGTTATGAACGGGATTATTACCACGATTATGTTTATTGTTACCTCGATATTTCGGAGTTGTTTCAAACTCCATGGTCACGAGTAGACTGACAAAATCTAAAAACAAAAATCATAACAAAAAAACAAAAATCTAATTGCAGTGAACAACCGCGAAAGTCTCAAAACTTATATTGATTTTACCATATTTTTTACTTCAAAATATAAAAGAGGCAAATGAAGCTAAGCACATACTGCCAAAAATGTAAGTGGCCAGTATCATTTTGTGGGCTTCGAGATACAAACTTTTTGTGTTTTGGCATCCGCCTGTTTCTAGTTTTGAATTATGAATTTTAAAAAAAAATAATGGAGGGGAGAAAGTAAATCCCATATATTTTTGCCGCCCGCATATTCGTTCGCTTGGATTTACGTACTTTCTTCCCTTTTTTCAAGTAAGAACTAATATACTTTCCGAATAGGTGTAGTATAAATATTATATCCACTTTCATATCTCCGTGCATCCCGCCATCCCATCCCTTCGTACTCTCCCACCATTCCTACCGCCCCTTCTACCTTCCTATTCGTCCTTTCGCACCCTTCCGCTATTCTTCCAGTCTTTTCGTACCCTATCCTCCCTTCCACCATCCATCCCGTCTCTTCGTACCCTACCGTCTTTCCTGACAGTAATCAGAGTGAATAGGGACATTATAAAAAAAATACATTTCCCAGAACGCCGATGGACTCTGAGCTGCGCGGGCGCATATCCGGGGCGGCGGCGTGGCGCCACCAGCGCGGCGAGATGGGAACCAAGAGCTACGTGTTCCGCTTCAACACGCCCGGGATGTGTCGCATCAAGTACTACATTGTACCTGACAGGTCAGTTCAGCCAGACCAGAGCTGATATAATAAATACGGGCCATAGTCAAGTAGCGCGGAGCACAGTGTGAACAATGGGTTAGAGCAGAATCTGCTGGAGTGAGTTAGGCGATTATCACACTATACGCGCACCGCGGCGTAGCGCGGAGCGGCGGAGCTGTATCGTTCTTTGTAAGTACATCGGTTTGTATGGAAAAAACGCGGGGTATGGCACACTGGAGTGGAGTAGAGTGAAAACAATGGAACCATAGAAATACGCCGCGTTGCGCGTATAGTGTGATAATCGCCTTAGAGTTAGAGTTGAACAAGAAACCATAGCAACATCATTTAGTTGAGATATCAAGTCGTGTTTACACCGAATCACTACCAGTATCTCGTTATGTTGCAGGTACATTATAGAGAATGGCGAGGAGTTCGGCGTCTCGGCGTGGTCGGGCGGCGCGCACTCATACCAACAGATGTTCAGGAAGATAGAGACCGACTGGAAAATGGTCTACCTGGCCAGAGAAGGTATTGCTTATTTGCAGTTTTTGACCATTTTTGGGGTGGTTTGGGACAATGGGACAATGCAGCCTGAACTGAACCACCTGCGCCCTATTTCATAAAACTGACAATGACAATTTGACAATGACATTTCGGTATACATGTGGGATGGGGGGATCTTTTTTTTCATATGTACGTTTATTCGGCGCTTTTACGGTGAAGGAAAACATCGTGAGGAAACCTGCACACACCTACGAAGAAATTCAAAGGTTGTGTGTAACCTAATCTAGGATTGGGTCTGGTTTCCCTTCTGAGTTGCGGAGGTCAGATGGCAGTCGCTCTGTGTAAAAACCAGAACCCTCGTTCATTCCCCTAGATTAGGTAGCCGACCCCGTGATACGGGAATAAGGCTAGGAAGATGATTTAAACCCGTTCTCTACTTATTTGTAGAAAGCGCAAAAACGGGCATACTCTCATGGAAGCTGGAGGCCGGCGCGGGGTGCACCTTCACCTCGTTGTACATCAGAGCTCACACCGCCGTATACGAGGACGGACGCGTGCACTGGACCGTGCAGCTCGACCAACATCAACCCACGCCCGTTGACCCCAGAGGTATACACCATACACTCCAATTCACATATAAAACCATAAACCCACTGGCTTTACTGGCGTTGATTCGAAAAAAAAAAACAATACGCGAGCGAGGCGAGCGTAATATTTTACTGTAGATACTGTACGTTAGTATTATTAGTTACTCTGTGGTAGATACTGATCGAAATATAACAAAATAACTCATATCGCGAGGTATCACACTTTAACTTTTGAGCCGAGCGTAGCGAGCGTGACATATTACCTACTTTATTGATCAAGGTATAAACTTATATGGCGAGCGTAACAAGAGCGAGGTATCACACTTTAACTTATATTATAAGGCGAGCGTAGCGAGCGCGATATATTACTTGATCGAGGTATATAAACTATAAAAAAAATATATATATATGACGAGCGTAGCGAACGCGAGCGAGATATTATCATATTATTGATTGTGGTATATTAACTTGGTGGTAGCTAGCGTAGCGGTCGAGCGATTTTATGTCATTGATTAAGGCTCGCATCGCTCGCGATATGTAAATAAATGTCTTAAATATTGTTTCTGATCTCTCTCAGAGCCGGTGGAGTTGAGCGGTCGGTTCCGCTCGGCTGTGATCCAGGTGCGGGTGTGGGGGGGGCGCGGAGACTCCGCCTGGCAACACGCACAGCTGTTCCGCGCCAAGCTCATCGACCACCAACACCACCAGATGCACATACAAGCCAACCTGCAACTAGACTAGTTGTAGCAAGATGCATTCCTAAAACTGTTACTAGCATTACTAGGATGAAATTAAACATCAATCTTAATATTATGTTATTTCAGTTATGTGACACTTCGTTCGTCTGCCGGGCGCCTCACAGACCCATCATAGTTTGTAATCAGTTCTCTGATTGTAACCATCTGCACATGCTGCACTTACAAAACACCGTGCAAATAAAATGGACCATTATGTTAGACACATATAATAATTAGTTAACACTGTACAGTAGTACAACAATATAGTTCTATGCGTAGGAGCAGATCTGTTCTCCGCCGCGTAGCGTAGTCTGAGAATAGCCTAATTTTTAGATTATTTTTTTCTTTAATTGTATGTTACCATTTTATCATATAAAAGTTTTAATTAGATTTTATATAAAATATTATCAAACAGGGAGTTCAAAAATTTCTTATATTGTATTATACTTACCTACTTAAATATTTTTATTTGATTCCTTTTTGACCTTTATCATAAAGTAAATTAAGTAATAATAATTTTACGTATGTTCCTATTTTTTTTATGTAAGTTGTTTTTATTATTTCTATTATATTAACTTTGCATAAATACACAGTCAAACACATTGCATTCCTTTTCAAGCCTTTGTAAAATAAATTAAGAAAATTTCAATTAAAAGCAAACTTTATGTTACACAATAAATTTTATTATTTATTACCATTTCTTATACACAGACACAGATACAGTAATAGAGCAAAAACATGGAAATTGGACATATTTTTTTATGTGCAATCCCAACCCAATCAGTTCAGTAGGTCTCGAGCTTTGAGCATTGTGTCAGGTACTTTTTTAGTAAAAGCCTGTCTTTGCATTTTGTCTCTAATTCAGTCATCAAATAGTATGATGCTAGTGACTGCAACAACTCAATATCAATAATTTCATTTGGCAAGACACTCAGGTATAAATATTCCTTCAAATGCTGTAAAGTTAGTTGTGTAGTATCTTGCAATTTGAGCTTGCGGCTCTCAGTTTCTTTCCATTTTCCTGTCAACATCTGCCTCAAGACGGGGCTGGCAGCTGCTAAAGTTGTGCTGTGGTAATGCACGGACCCATTCATTGCGCACAACTCGAAATCTGTCAATTCAGTATCATCATACAGAACTGATAAAGGATTTTCTATATCTATTACGTCCATTTCTACTTTCAGGTCAAATTCAAAACTATTCATTGTTTCGTTGTCCCATCTATAAAGAAATCTCCATTGACTGTCGTCACAGATAAACAGTTGGTTCGCTATATTTAATTTTAGACTTGATAAGTAGCATGAATAAATAGTCTTCGTCGTAGCAAGATTTTCTAACAAAACAAATAGATTAAATAAATTATAGTCCTCAGGCCCAGCTATAGGTTCAAATCGCTCTGCCATAAAGTAGAATCCCACATTTCCAATAATTATTTCTTCTCTCTCGAATGCTCTACACTTTAACGTGCCTCTATCAACAGTTTTCATTGTAAGATTTGTCCTCACTTTTATTTTTCGAGAATCAATAAGCTTCTTTAGTGACCTGAAAATATAATAAATTATTTTTATAAATCTGATTAGGTATACGTATACATGAAATACATACTTAATATTAGTATGAAGATAATAATTTTCAACTTTAAACCATTAATCTTTAAATTTCAATACTTTAAACCATCTTTAAACAGCCCAAACTTACATTACTTACATTTTATTTATTTCTACCTGTTTCTACCCATGATTTCTCAACAAACAAACCAACAAGATATAAAAACAGTTATCGAGACGAGAGTGAGAGGAACTAGGAACTTTGGCAACGATAGCAACTTATAGTTTTTCTGTTTTTTGTCCCTCCAATAACTATCTTCGTAAATATTAGTCGAAATGTCAAAATATATTTCTTGGTCCATAAAGGCTCGTTTCCAAACTGAAAATAATAGTGGTGTGGTGTGCAATGTGCATGGGAGTTTTGCGCGGGAATCGTAAGGAATCACACGTAGGACG
>JARACY010000597.1:0-85523 GCA_029255725.1 Scrobipalpa atriplicella
GCGGGGTATGGCACACTAGCACCGCGCCTACGCGCGGAGTGACAAACAATAGGAACCGCGCTACGCCGCGTTGCGCGTATAGTGTGAGAATCGCCTTAGGTGATGCTGCATTTTCCCATAGGAATGAGCTGTGATACGACTTATCTAAGATACCTATTTTGTTTTTGGTTATTATTATTAGTACCTATCTATACGGGGTATAAGGGACAGCGAATATTAGTTATGTCGTGTTTTAACTAAATCGACACCAATATGTTACTTGGTACTAAACATACAACCAGTCAACCAGGGAAGAAAAGCAAAGGCAGCTTTTGGACCCAATTTGTTCCGGAAACTGTTTGCCTAACCAATTTACCTTCAAATATAGGCATTCGCGGAAAATAGCCAAAGCAGGAGTAAAATTAGACTAATCTAATGTGTTTGATGTGGGTAAATGTTTATTCGGCTTTTCTTCCCGGAAGATCTTAACAACATTACATTACACAGTAATTTAGATATTTCTTCGTGAAAAAATATTTGCCACTGTTCAGAAACAGTTGCTTAATCGGGCTAAGGCGATTAGTTACACTACAATTACACTATATCCTTATGGAAATCAACAACTGACTAGGGGCCCCCACTGGGGCTCGAACCTCGGCTTAGGACGTTGTCTTGGGATTTTGTCCGGTTTAGCTAAGTGGCCCGGCCGGAGAAGTGACTGGTCGGCGGCCCCGGTGTGTATTGCGATTTATCTAATTCTTAAACCATATAGTAGCAAGTAGTTACATAGCCTGCCACAATACTTAATTTATTGGAAATAACAAACGTATACAGTTTGCAAAGTATTTTATTGCAACAACGAAGAAGCGGTGCAAAGAGTTCCTGAATAGTTTTTGATATAACTTACTTATTATGCAAAGTATTTAGTGAGGAACTAGTGCCTACAGTAAAAAACACTCTCAGGCACGGAAGGTCCACTGTATTAAATCAATAAAAATCAACCAACTCTACAGCTCAATTTTATTAATGAACATTATTGTTCCCAAACTCTAAAATATACAACAAAAAACAAAATAAATTACCTGTAAAATCTTAAAAGCTATGGTGCAAAGAATAAAAATATAAAATGGTAAGAATATATGGTTCAGTATTCTAAACCAGAACTGCTTTTTCAAAGCGTATTCGGTGTTCTGCAGACCATCTTTTAACAAATATTTCCTTACTCCTATGGTCCAACAATAATATTGACCCAACGGGTCTATTAAAGCAGAATCACAGTTATAAATAATGCGATCTTCTGGAGAAAGATTATTGTACATCTTGACCAGATTTGAGTCCCCAAAGTGCCATTGATTTGTCAAAAAATAAGAATATACTTTGTTCTGCTTGTACGCACGGTCGAATAATCGAATAGCTCTGAAAACAATAAAAAATAATGACGAGTGATATTATTTTCACGCCAATGCTTTTGATGTGATTCTTAAACTGGGTTATTTCGGAGAGAATGCGTAAACTTAAAGGAATTGGCCCGACAATTAAACTAAACAAATTTTTATTAAAAGTAAACTGATGGAAAAAGCCCTATACATTTTGCCTCGATTCTCGCCGTCCAGTTACTAATTCTAATTCTTAGTAGCGCTGTCACTTTCTTATATTTGACATAAGAACGGGATAGCAAATGAACACATAACTTTGACATTCCTAATCTGACATTAAATTGCTAAAATTTGACATTAGATTGCTCGGTTCTTATTTAAAGTAGCTTTATGTCAAATTAGGAACGTCAAAAACATGTGTTTATTATTATGTCAAATGTCAAAAAGTGACAGCGCTACTAAGAATTAGAATTAATAACTGAACGGCGAGAATACGCATGGCAATGCAATGGCTCTGCATGGTGGCATGTACTCTTTGAACAAATTGGTCGTTATGGGTTGATAGGTATTTTTAATTACATTTTCCCAGTAGAATTTCCTTCATAAATTTGTTAAAATTCGCGGACTAAACAACCTTTTTTCAGTTTGCTTACTATCTCCGAAATAAACCTGTAGATATTGTAGTAGTAATAAATTTACTTTGGTCTCTTTCCCATGAGCACAAATATCCCATCAGCTATGTATCCAGGAATGTACTGCAGTAGCCAGTATAGCAGGAAAAACAGTATTTTACTGGTTGTCAATATTACATAGCCGTACCAAAATGCTTTCGGTGTATTAAACTGCCGCGCTTCATTTTCGAGAAAATTATGAAATTCCTCTGAAATAAAAGAATAAAAAATGTTATATACTTTTCTGTACCTAATCGTTTGCTGCTTCAAATTGCTAAGCTTATGTTTGTGTTACCCACTTTAATGAAAGCTGTGTATCATGATTGTAAAATAAAAAGAGATCCAAATAAATATTTAAAAAAAAAACGTTTGCTGCTATTAAAAGTATTTCTGTTGATCAACGAAATTAATTTTCATAAAAAAGTTTTAAACCAATCAAAACAATTTTTGAACAATACCACACTGGAATATTAAATTAAATCGTATGGGCACTAGGATGATTCGGCAAACCACAAAGGCTTCCAACATTCCAACTTTAATAATACCACTTTTTGTGCACAGCTTTTTCAGCGGTGGGACCTTTGTTTTTATTTTATTGAAAGGGTCATTTTACGGTAGGAAAACGCTGTTTTGTTTTTTCTCTATGTCCGCACAATAAATGACGTTTTCCTTCACAGTTGCTACGATTGCCAATACTGTCTTACGAAAGGCTATCTACAGGACCATTTTGTTTTATCGACGTCGAGCTTCTGGAGTCACGGTGTACCTAAATTCTGACGTCAGAACGTTGTGTGCTATGTTTAGGTTTAGTTCACAGATACTATGCCTTCGTTTTCCTTCATTCTTCGGTCACAATTTTGGTTCCTGGTATGAGTCCTGAGTCAGTCGACAATGCGACAGAAGCAGGGGTACAACGACGTCAGAACAAACACATTCTGACATCGTTGTACTCCTGCCCCAGTCGCACTGGTTGTCACCAATACAATGTCGTAATTTTCCTTCACGCCTCTAAAAACCTAAGGCTCGTATTTATAAAGCTATCTCAAGATTGAGAGCAATATTGAGTGCGGATTTGACAGGTGATTTTGTACTGGAATGACGTTTCTGATACGAACTCAAACTCGCTGTCACTCTTGAGAGCTGATTATAAATACGGGCCTAAGAAACAGTCTCAGGGAAGTACTTTCTCCCAATACTTACTAAATGTCGTAGGGTTCCTGGAGCGGGTGACGGTGTATATTCTGACGTCATTGTACCCTTGCTTCTGTCTCTTTGCCGTCTCGTAAGCCGCCACTATAGTCGCGTTGTTGACAATATCCACCGAAACCATATCGTTGTTCATTTTGACATCAGCTAGAATCACATGCAAACCGCCTAGGCAAGCGCCGAGGATAAACTGAAAGTAGAAACGAAATAACTGACAAAATCTTAATAAAGCAACAATTTAGCACATCTGTACAGGACATTTGCATCTCTATCAGATAAAGTAAATGAGTCGTGGCCTCTCTCTCCTGCCACCTGCACAGAGAAGGACCTGTTTGACGCTAACCAAAAGCAATTGATGTGGCCACGGGGCGTCAAGATTTTTTTGCTATACCTTTCTTTCTTCTCTTCTGTGTTCTACACCCTCAAAATACTATTTTGTCATTAGAACCTAAAGTTGTAAATCTAAATTATCACTCAAGAGTGACAGCGAGTTTATGTTCGTATCAGAAATGTCATTTCAGTACAAAACGACCTGTCAAGTCAAATCCATACTTAATATTGCTCTCAATCTTGAAATCAATTTAAAAATAGATACCTGCTATAAACATCATCATCATGTTTGACGGATTTAGAAACGTTGTATCATAATCATTTATTATGAATACACAACGTTTCTAAATCCGTTAAACCGATTCTATTTATGTGGAAGAACAGGTGTCGGCGGTAGCATGAGCTCTGTTTGTGTTGTTTTGATGCAAATATTATATTACAAGCTCCCGCTTGCAGTTCTACGGTAAAGTTTGTTTATCCTTGGAAATCAGGTACCTACTTTATTCCAGATATTCCAGAGTAATTTCAGCAACTAAATGTTCCCTAATGTCAATTCCCAACCCAGTATCAAAAAATCATACATTTCTATTCACCTGTTTAGATCTAACACCACTTTGTTCAAACGGTTTTTTTTATTATTGGGACTTTTTATTAGAACAAAGTTAAAAATACGTATTTTGCGAGTTACGATTTTTTGTAAACAAAACGGCGCTAGCTTTGCGGACGACTGCTCCAAGCTGTAACAGCATTCATTATTTGATGTTAATTTCTGCTGTTCAGCAAAAGCTAAAAAATTGAGGATCCATTAGAGATCAAAGCGCGTGACGTTGCAAAATGGCAAGGCCACGGTGGGAAACTTTGCAGGTTGGGGTTCTGATTGCGGGTAGATTCATGCAAATTGTTTAGGACCTCACTGAGTTATGGATTATGGATTCACACGTACCACTACTAAACTTCAATGTTGTGGTCGAACAGACCATTACCATTATATTTCTCGCAGTCACTTTAATTTCTGGCAGTTGACTATAGAATTTTCAAGTGGCTGCGTTGTTTCTAGTACCTACCTACGTAGAAACTAACACGTCCGTTTGAGATATCACCTAAAGGTTGATATAATTAAGTATGGATTTGCAGGCCGCTATGTACAGAAATTACATTTTCTGATACAAACATAAATCGTTTTTAATAAATGTAATTTAAAAGGACCTTATAGGTAAATAGGTCTGTTAAATATTTACTTTTATTTCTGTAAATTTATTTAGGCTCGTATTTATAAAGCGATCTCAAGATTGAGAGCAATATTAAGTATGGATTTGACAGATCATTTTGTACTGTAATGACATTTCTGATACGGACTCAAATTCGCTTTCACTCTTGAGAGCTGATTATAAATACGGGCCTAGGTTTCACTTACCCCTACTGCTCCGTTGATAGTGCTTTTATCAACCCAGCCTGGAGGTTCTCTATAGGCGGGCATAACTGTAATAAAACTGGAGAAATACATCGTAGACTATGACTACATACTAAACAATTAATCTGAGGTTAATAAAAGGACTGAATAAATAAAAATAAACTAATGATTATTTCTAAGTTACACAATCTTCACCCAAATGTCTGTCTTCGTTGTCTGTGCCTCGTAGACTAACCTGTTTATACTTAATCAAACAATTAATTAAATAAAAATAAACTAAGCTTCATCTTTATGTTCCTTTATACTCAATATTAACCCAGACCTATGTTTATTATTTGTCTGCGATTTCGGACTTCCAATTGCAGCGTGCAGGATCACATTTTAAAAACGAATTTAGTTTTCATTTAGGATAAGGGTTGGCAAGCGTAGTCAGTTTTTATTAAAAGTAAATGTACATGTAGCACCCTATTCTTAGATTTATAAAGAAATAACGTACCAAGGGCAGGTCGCACGATGCATACTGGCATGTCACCCGCCATATTCCGTACCATCTCCTCCGCCATAGCCTTGGTGAATGTGTATGTGTTTGGCCAACCCTCCATCAGCCTATAATTTGATATATTATGATCATGGACCGGTGAATCCAAATTTAATATCTTTTTACATTTAGGTAACGTTTATAGGCTTATGCCTAGCAGTGGTACACTTAGATAAGATAAGATAAAGTAATGTATGTTTTTGGCGCTTTAAAGGGTAAGAATTCTATGCTGATGGACAACTTAAATATAACTTTAAGGGTCAATTCACCCGTAAGTGATGCGAAGCGGCGCGAAGCTTGAAAATGCATCTCGTTGAAGTGACAGGCACAGGCGCGGCGGTATCGCGCGGCGCAGCGGCGGCGCGAGGAATATTCGATTTCTGTCAATGAAATGTCTGTATCTTTTTAAACTTCGAAGTAATATTACATCACGCTCTTGAAAAGTGCGCGCCGCGTCGAGTCACGTCGCTTCCCGGGATGAACTGACTCTTAAGCTCATTGATAAATATTTTGAATATTGCTTACTCTTTTGTGATAGCATCTAGCTTCTCCGTGCTTAGTTCTTCAGCGAGCTGTATGAGGAGTTCTGGAGAACACGGGGTCTTGTAAAACTTCTCTAGTACCTTTTGATTCTTAGCCGTTGCGTGGGAGAAAGCCGAGGATACGTAAACTAGTGCTCTGGAAGGTACGGAGAATAGCCATAGAGATACCTACTTATTGAAAAAGGAAAAAATCTGAGGTACTTATGTCGATTTGCGGGGGTCATCTGGTGCCTTAGATGCCCAATAGGTGCATAAAAGAACGCCATGTATTTCAAAGTGCTATGAAATCTAGGACTAACGATTTTTTTTAGCGTGTGGGATTAACGAATAACCATGTTAAAGAAGCGGAGATAGTGTGGTTCTGGGGGAATCTTATACATTTTCTTTCCATTCCATCTTATATTTATTCAAATGTTTGGATGTTTGTCGGTATGAAGGGTGATCGGGATGAAAGACACTTAAGTTCAGTCAATAGTCCTTTTTACAAGGTGAAAATACTTACTTCATTTCTACGGTAAAACTTATTTAGGCGCGGGTAAAACCGCGAGCGGAAAGCTAGTTTGCAATAAAGACGAGTAGCCTCTGGGGACCAGAAGTAAAAATATTTCTAAGATATCACAACGCGCCTCATTGAGTCAACTAGCGATCCGAGGGTTGGCAGCTGTCTTGCAGAGCGTGTCAGTTTCGCAATTCAGCGGGGAAATGCTGCCAGCCTTATGCGTATTTTGCCTCAGCGCGGTGCGTTGGTATTTTATTTACTAAGTACATTGAAGTTGTTAATAAATAACATTGTCATAAAATGGAAGATTTTGCAGCTGAAGGAACGAACTTTGATCCCTAGATACAGGAAATAAGTGGGCAGTGTGTTAAGGACCTCCCAACTACGAGTATTAATGTCAGAACGCAATAGATGGGGCAGAAAGACTGTTGTATATTGACGACATAGTGGTATTAGGTGGTGATACGAAAAAGAGCACTTAAAAAAGTGATATTTCGATTGTCGTTATTACTGATTCTCGTTATGTCGGGATACTGAAATGTTGCATTCAAATATTTGTTTTTTTGCCAATCAGTGCTCTTTTTGCATGTTTTTGTGTTAAAGCATAATGTTTTTTTTTTTCATTCAGTTAGTAACATTATTTATGAGTTTGCAAAAATATATATATAAATGGCGCAAGTTCTCTGAATCGATGACTCAATAAGATATTCAAGGGGCCACTACAGTGTGGGGCCGTCGCAATTACTTTAGGCCTGAGTGGGACGGAAGTATGACCCTCCGAGAGTTCTTCAGGACAAAAATGAATGAAAATCGATGTTATGATAGATAATTATCTATAGTATAAAAAAGCCTACCAGGGATATTTTTGTAATTCTATAACTTCATTTGATTTGAGCTTACTTGAGATTGCAGCAAGTTTGCCCCAGCTTGATGATCTCCCGAGTGCCGCGCACGTTGGTCAGAGTGGCCACTTTCAGAGCCTCCAGGAAATTTAGAGTGGCTGCCTCGTGGAATATTACGTTCACCTGAAATGAGAAGATTTGAATGAGAAAACATTTCAATTATACAGTAAGTAAATAGAATATTTACAGGTAATAAAATAAAATAAAACATAATAAGATAATAATAGATAAATTAAGGGATAGGTCACTCAAGTAGCCCGCCCTGTGTCACCTCCGGAACAAAGGTGCCTATCACACTCGCAGCGTTTCCCCGTTGGGTTGCGATGGTCAGCCTTTGGGCCAGGAATGACCCGGAGTGGGGATCTTGAGTCGGTGGCCCAGTTCAGCAATTAACTTCTTAGCATCCTTGCCCCAGGATTTGAAATGTAAATATTCTAGTCGTATAAGATCAACAGAACATCCTCTCCCGCTGTTATTTATTTTTCCTTTGAGACCAAGATGTCGTGAACTTTAAGCGAATGTTTACTGTAAATGTACCTTTTTACCCGACTGCGCCATGCAAAGGAGGGTAATGTGTTTATCAGCCTATGTATGTATGTATGTATGTATGTATGTATGTATGTATGTGTGTATGTTTGTTCCTTTGCGCCACTCTAGAGACCAAACGCGTGGGCCGATTTTAATGATTCATACGTCAATCAATTCGTCTTAACCATGCGAGTGTCACTAAAGACATGATTTTGATCAAAATTTAATATGGTGCCAAACAGACGCCATTTTGTGAAAATTAAAAAAAATAAAATTGGCGAACTATATTGAGTGGGGTATCGTTGAATAGGTATTTCAAAATTTGTCTTATAAGTTGGTATTTACAATTAAATCATAATATTATTGCCTCCGACTGCATGAGATTTATGTAAGATTTTGCAGCAGATGACCTTGTTTGACTGATGTAATTAGCAAGAGGGCAATGGATATGGAACTCGGCTTAGGGTGTACAAACGAGGTGTAGGTTTTGAGATAGAAATAGGTCTCCTTGTTTTTATCTTTTTAAAGGTAAATTTTATAAATTAAGTAAGTAATATTACCTAAGCAGTTGGGTTTTTTGATTTTTTAATTTAAAATTTTATAACTTGTAACATCGCAACAAAGTTTTAAGACGATTAATTCCAAACATATTATGTTTACCTACTCTTGAATATTTTACGTTTTATTTTGATGGTAATCATGAGAATCAGTTTCTGCGGGAACAAAATAATATCTAAAATGTAACGAATTACAGTTTTTTTGGTTTCGAAACTAATAAAATTGCAAATATGATGAGGTAAAAGCTCTTTGAAGGGAGACGATTCAGCCGCTCACAAAATCACAAAATCTTGACTAATACCAGTCATTTTCTATTCTGAGAGAACAGAAAGGGACGGCAATAATTTTAGTTAAGTCGTGCTCTCTCCGAATCGATAGCCAAGTTTACCTCTTGTGTTAAAGTTTTCCAAGTCCGTTCGTCCAAACCCAACCGCAGCTCAACGATGTCACCAGCCACAGGAATCAATTTGCCGACGAAATCTGGTTGTGTCTTGTGTAAGTATTCAAACAGCTAAAACACGAAGGAACAATTAAGTAGATTGATATTTTGAACGGGATTATTACCGCGATGAAATATCCCGAAGGTAATTGGACGGTTTCAATGTTTCGACCCTATACGATATAAAATAAGTCGAAGGTAGCACTTGACGGGCGGAATTTGAAGAAGACACTCGTATAGGGTCGAAACGTTGAGAGCTAATTCTCCGATCAACAAAAACAAGTAAGCCGTTCAATTTTCAATACGAATAACACTTGTTTATCGTTAAGTAATATAATATTCCGTAGGAATCAGATATTTTCCCGCAGTAAAATGCCTATTATATTACTCAGGGTGACCGTAACTTTCTAATATAGCTAAAAGAATTTTTTGAAATCGGTCCAGTAAGTTTTGAGTTTATGCGTAACAAAGTCACTTTGACAGGATTGTATTTCTGTCTCTATTTTATTCAAATTTTAGAAAGTGACAGGACCAAACTAAAATAGGATTAGTTGTGTTTGTAACAGAATCAGCAGCAGTGACGCACCTTAAGAGACCTTTATCCTTTGAACGGATAGAGGCTGATGATGAATTGAGTCGCAAAAGGAAACTTACCGGATCTGCTACAATTTCTTTTATTCTCACTTCCATAGATTTCCCTTTTTTTGGCCGCAACAAAAGATATATCTTACGTATTTGGCAAGACCTAAAAAGTACAAAATTTAAAATCGTCTAAAATAAAATATCTGAACACTTTTTTTTTATTTGCAAGCTACAGGATATCATAGTATAACGATTTATATTATAACAGCATCTAATTTTCTAGTCTAGGTTATGATATGGGTCTTCCCAATAAAAAAGGTGGATAGGCAAGAGCCTGTGGAAGATATCATATGCACGGAACCTGCCTTTGACAGCCACACGAAATGACATGACAAGAAATGTATTATATATTTTCAGCGGCAAAAGGAAAAGTCATTATTAATTAGTCTTTGAAATATGTTATTGAAATAATATTATGGATACAGATATACTTATATCTAACTGAATTTAATTGAGATTTCTATTTTTAACTTCATCGCAAAAAACACATATATACCTATTTGTCGGTATTCTGACTACAAATACATATTCAAAGACGCTCTTAGTACAGACGCTATGCGTACTTGTTGACAAATAAAAAGGTGATATCTCTCTACGGGATATCTTGAGCAAGTATTTCTAGAATACAATATCATATTTCTTTTGTTAACATATGAAAAAGTGTGTCACTTCGCTTAACTTGGATATACGTAAGTATGTCATAGAAATTGGAAGGAAGATGAATATTGTGCCTTTGACATGTTTCACTACACAGTTTATTAATTTTTACTATAAGAATATACGATGTAAGAAGAGTAAGGCCCGTATTTATAATCAGCTCTCAAGAGTTTGAGTTCGTATTGGAAATGTCATTTCAGTACAAAACGACCTGTCAAATCCATACTTAAGATTGCTCTCAATCTTGAGAGCGCTTTATAAATACGAGCCTCAGTTTGACGATCGTTTACCCCTTGTGCATATATAGCTTCATCCAATATGCGTGTAAGTGTAACATAAAACACGACTAGCGGACATTAAGGGCTCAATTCTGGAGAACCGCTAAATTTTAAAAAAATATTAATTTGACGAGGCTTAATCTTATTGTTATTCTGCGCGTCGGTAACTGTCAAAATCAAATGACATGGCTAAATTGAGATTGACGTCTCATATCTTAGCCTGCTTTTAATTTGGATTAGCGGCTTAAAATGCTATTCTTTGCGTGTCATTTACGCACCTTAGAAACGTCAAACTCCTTAAATTGGCTAATCTTAGCAGCGACGACTAAAAAGTTTCCGCTTTTAATATGAAGTTTTAGAGATGTCATTCTAAATTAAGTTGACCTGAATTTCCGGTATAGCAGTTGCTAAGATTATTGTAAGACGATCCATGCTGTCGGTTGAACATATGTAAATAGTCGGTCCTGCGCCTAATTTCTCTTTGGTCACGTCAGTCAATCTGTCCCATCAGAGACTGAATGAGTAGAGAGTGCACTTGTGTGTTGCGCAAACATTCGGGCTCTAAAAAGTAGTCCAGCGCAAATGGTCGATCTCTGGGAGATTAGCCGCCGTCTCCGAAAATCGACTGGGAGGACTATTATTGGGGAGGGGAGGCTCAAGTCTAACAGTGGACTGTTCTGATCAGTGTGGTAGTAATTTTCTTACCTGAACAATTTCTCAATGAGTTGTTTACCAATGAAACCACTTGCACCGGTGATGAAGACCACAGCACTTGAATAGAAGCGTTGCACTGGGGTTTCACCTAATGCTATTGTTTCGTTTATAATTTGACTCTTTGCCACTTCTGCCGCTTCTAAGGCTTGGGCTGGGTCCATGGCTGTAGATTCTTCAACGACCATTGTAGATTGCTTAGGATTTTTCTGTTTAACTTTTAGGGAGTAAGTTTTAGTCCGGTGCAAACATCAAGAAACAGAAATATGATACAATATTATATTGTCTAACTAAATACGCTATCTTCATGCTATAACTTTGATATTTATTTTTTATTTAATTTCGTACATATAAAGTTATAAGTATGAAAGAGGCATCTAGAATAATTAACACTGAAATACGCACGATGAGGGCAAGGTTTGTACTTAGAATGCAATTGATTTATACCTTTAGACTTAGGTACTTAGTAACCTGCATATGATTTGCAGTGTATTTATTTATAAATACATTGTCACCAGCTATGACGCAGTAACTGCGTCCGTGTTCGAGTGGTCTGACCGTCTGAGCCGTGGGCTCCCGATCCGGGGGTCGTGGGTTCACTTTCTATAGGGGAACACAGTTGCTATTTGTCAATTTATCACTTCTGTCTTCGATAGTGGTCGTTACACAAACCATGTCAGAGGCCTATTTAGTTGTTACTAATAGGTGGTTTAAAAACTCTGACACCAGGGTTCATAGGGTCGGCTTAATTATAAAAGGTCCCTTTTCCTTTGATTAGATTTAATTCGCAAAAAACAAAATACCTTGAAAACTCTGGTTTGGTTACATCCTGTAGTAGTTATTTTTTTATATTCCTCTATTGTTCTAGTTTGCAAACAGAAACTCTATTGCCAAAAAAATTTCCGATTCGGTGGACTATTTGAATATCACAGTCATCATCATCATAATATTATTATAGTTTCAATTCAATAATAGTTTGGAGCAAAACAAACAGCATTATCAAATATAATTGATTGCCACCCTATAAAAATTGTAGCAGTAAAAGGGTTGGGTTTGATTTTTTTTACCCTTTGTTACGGTACTGGCAATTTTGTATACTAAGGCTCGTATTTATAAAGCGATCTCAAGATTGAGAGTGCGGATTTGATAGGTGATTTTGTACTGGAATGACATTTCTGATACGAACTCAAAACTCGCTGTCACTCTTGAGAGCTGATTATAAATACGGGCCTAAAATTGTGACAGGGCCGTGACTGTACTGTACGTCGAATATTTTTGAGAGAAACTATTAAGTAGTAAAATCATTAAGACTCATAGGATCCAAATCAATGATTTTGTTGTTTATTTTTTACTGTCTCATGTTTGTTTCATGTACTGACTAAAGATTTGACGTGTATGATCAAAACAATTTGAAGTGCATAAACTGGAAGTTTACGCACGTTTTTAATAAATGTATCGAGCACAATGACCGCATTTCTTTACCTTGAATTAATTTAAGGCGTATACTTGTACTCTGTGAACTCAAAAATTGTTTATTCATGTTAAAACAACAATTGCAATGTGTATGTTAAATTTTATTTTTAACACAGTTTTGTCCACTTCCGCGTCATGATGATTTATAATCGATTCTTGTAAATGTCTCCAGAATTTTAATTTGCTTCCACAGTAGAAGGATTTTGTGTATTTTTATTGTTCTGCCGACTTCCGCGTTGTTAACATGTCATGTTAAAACTGTCCAAATTGGATATTTTGTTTGATTAGTGTTTAAACGGAAGTAACGATCCATTTTACAAAATAGAGTCAATATAATTTTCCAAATTCGTACGAGTATCACACCATGGATCCGGCAAAAGCATTGGAGCTGGAAGAGATAGCTCGGAACAGTGTCGTGAACGAGACGATCGCTTACGGGGACTCCCCCGTGCAGCGGTTGTACGCAGATGCTGTTGTGCTAGTAACTGGCGCCAGTGGCTTCCTTGGCAAGCAGCTCATTGAAAAACTCTTCAGGTAAGAGCTGAAGCAAACGATGTGGCATCTTCTTCTTCTTATAGTGATCGAGTCGATCGACCCGATGAACTTTTTAATACTGAGTCAAAAAAGTGCTGACCTAACTTTAAGCTGAGATTTTTTTTTACCTTATTTTCAATTTGAGCACGAACCTAATAATTTAAATGGCAGATTCACAGAAGGTTCCCGGTGAAATTTTCCCGTAAACGATATAATTTAGCCTCATGTTACGCTTGTCACAAAATAAATTACGAAAAGCTCCAGGAAAATGATAATATCCGTGATACCAGAGAGTACCTTATCCTTGATCGAAAGATTACATCTGTGAAACATGTGGAATCAATAACTGAGACCGTCTCCTGAATGTAAGGATACTTTCATAATAATTTGTAGCCTTCTCTAGATCCTCAATTCTGTTAAGATTGTGATTATAATCGGCGAAAATTATTAACTTGTTTTCTAATAGTATCTTAAAAAAATTCAAGTGAAGTACGTTGTCCTTACTTCGCCGCACTCAAGTTCATTATGCTTGGAATTACGTGAATAGGTGCAAGAGACTAATTTTGTTTTAGTTGCGCGTTTTTTTAGTAACCTTTATACTTAAGGGTCATGGCAAATAGGAAGCGGTGCGGCGCCGTTGCGTTGCCAATGCGTCGTTTTTGTATAGAAACTTCAAATCAAGCTGCGCTGCGCAGACGTAAATTACATACAAAATTGACGCGCCTCCGCCTCGCCCGCGCCGCACCGCTTCCTATTTGCCATGCCCCTAAGGCTTCATACTGCAGTTGTCGATACCTACAATTGCCAAATACTGATCATAAATTGCTTGGATGGTGTTTCAACAGTTGGTAATCTGTGATTTTAATGTTCTCTCTGCAGGTCATGCAAAGTTCAAAAAATCTACATTTTGCTGCGTCCGAAACGGAATAAATACTTAAAAGAAAGAGTCAGAGATATAATACAAGATGAGGTTAGTTGGTTTAATTTAAAGTGTAAAAACTTATTATTTGTTGAATTTTAAAAGATTAATTTTGACGTCACTCAAGTAATGTTTAAGTTACCTATACGTAGGCATATTCTTAATTAATAAGTCTTGATTTTTCAGTTATTTGAATATTTACACAAAACGCAGCCAGATTTTGTGTCCAAATTAATACCTGTGGAAGCAGATATTACAAAAATTCGTCTGGGGATGTCTGAACAAAACTGGACCACTCTCACAGAAGAAGTAAGATCTTTATGTTTTTTTAAACCGGCTTTCCAACTGTCGATTTTATTCACGGAAATGACGTATTTTCCCATAGTAAAAATAGAATTTGATGTTGTTGCCAGGTTGTAGTTTTTCTGGATACCAAATTTATTTCAAATCTGTCCAGACGGTAGAGTTCAAAGGTAGTTAGAGTCTTCTTCCGTTTAGTGTCTTTCCAGCTTAATGCTGGGGTCCACTTTCAAACTTTTTCTACTCCACTCCCGGTCTTCTGCTTTCGATGGCGTAAGATCGTTCTCTTTCACAACTGCTTTCACGACGTCTTGTCTGTATTCGGTCTGCCGCGTGATCTAGGGCCTTGGACAATGAGATCGAGGCATCTCTTTCCGACGTAGTCTGGTGGTCTGCGGCATATATTATGCCAGTACCATCGTAGACGACTTTCATCATCTAACCTCGTAATGGCGCACATCCATCGCATAGTAGAGAATCTAAAAAAAGTAAATAATCTGAAGAAATATTCAGCAATATAGCCGGTGATTGAAAACCTAACTGTTTAATATATTTTCAGGTAAACATCATTTTCCATGTAGCCGCGACGGTTAACTTCGTGGAGCCTCTGAAAGTGGCAACCCTGACCAACGTGAGAGGAACCAGGGAGATGCTGACACTGGCCAAGGCATGCACCAAGCTGGAGTAAGTTTCCGACCTTTATACATCATCAGCTTATAAATACGTCCCCACCTCAGGCTCGACCCTACCCTGAATTACGACGATCGGGCCTTAGTCGACCACGTGGGCTCAGTACGGATTGGTCGAGTACACACACCACCTTTGAATTTCTTCGCAGGTATGTGCAGGTTTCCTCATGATGATGTTTTCCTTCACGAGTCTATTACAAAGAAAATTATTATACCTATCTATGTTACAAAATAAAATCTAGTCAAATCAAATCACTTTCCTAACCGTCTTCTCTCTAAAACATCCCAAGCAAACACTTCCCAACACTTTTATTTTTCCAAACGAGACTATTCCCAGAACTTTCACTTCCCTAAACGACCACTTGCCTGCCTAATGTATGATTATCTTTTAGGAAACCTAATGTTCGATAAACTGTGGATAAACTAAGTAGACTTTGTCTTTTGTCGAGTGGGCTGTCGATTCATAAAACGATTCGATGAACCTAGCTTGATGTCAGAGTTTTTGAATCACCTAAATAGGTCTCAAACATGGTTTGCGTAATGACCCTTACGAAGACAGCGAACGGGACTCACACGTAAAAATGTCCTTCGAACACGGCAACCATTTTTTTTACTAGACTATCACGTGATATAATATTGTGCTAATCAAACTAGGGAAAATCTGACATAGATAAATTAATATAAACTTGTGTTCCTACGACCCCCAGTATTACCACAGTTTATGAAAATTACCTAATTTGGATTCTAAGCGATGGAACTTTCCGTACCGAGACGTACCCAAACTGTATGAATTCCATAAAATTGAATTCCATAAAGCACAGATCACGTTAAGTTAACGGAATGGAAGAAAACAAACAGAATTATCCGTCTTTTGTATTAGCTCAGGCACTTTACTGTACAAATACTACGGAGCGAATAAATTAATTTAATTTTATCGTAATAAAATAACGTATCGTTTGTTTGCGCTTCTTTTGTGTGTAAATTAGTTTAATACCGGTTAAGTAGGCAATTTTCGTTTTTGTTTAATGAATCCAGAATTTAGGTAACTAATTATATTAATAATTATAATATTAGTATAGATAATGTGATTCCAATATCACAAATTACTTAAGCAGCTGCGAGTCTTCTATTCGTTCCTGACTGCTGTTTAGGTGTCACCGTGTAGTGCGAATGAGATATTTTCCCGAAGTCCCGAAGGCTATAAAACATTGTTGAAATGGACTTAAAACATCGGGCAGCTTGGGATAAGAAACCCTCATAAAATGCGGTGACGCAGCAGATAAACTTAAGTTGGGGTGGTTGAGGCAATAATGCCGAGTTTAATGAAAAACTGTGATTTCATTAAAGTTTCTTGAAAATAATGTACTTTTTAGGTTCATTATATTAATTCCTGCCGGACTGAACAACAAATTGCTTTTATGAATCCATTGATGATCAGCCTACTCCCCACAGTATAAAGGCGCTAAAAAGGCTGTACAATATTTTCTGTACGAAAACCACATCAAAAATTTGGCATGCTAACAGCTTTAATTTGTTACATTGAATCAAATTGAATTGACGCTCAAAATTTGACATACGGGAACCACTTTCATTAGACCTTTGACATTCAATCTTACAGTTTTCGAGTATACACCTCATGATGACATGTGTACTTTTATGTCTTCAGGGTTTTTGTCCACATCTCGACTGCATTCGTCCACGCAACGCCAGATCGCGTCGGGCAGCCGGTGCTGGAGCAGTTCTACGACTGCCCTTTTGACCCCAACTTCCTCATTGAACTCGTCCAAGAAATTGACGAAAAGAAATTAGATGCTATAACGACTCAGTGAGTATTATTTCATTAGACCTCACCCAATAAGAACAAAGTATACTGAATATTCTATTAGAAAGTGTCACTACTATTATTAATAAAAAAGTGGTATAAAAATAACAATAAGTGAATGTACTCGTACCTATGTTTATAGAAAAACCAGTCTGAGTCTGAAATATGAATCTACTCTCAGAAACCAATATAGCTGGTCTAAAACGAAGCTGGAATTAGGTTTCACTTCACCGCGATATTCCTAGAAACGCCAAAACGATAGAGTTTGGCAAAAATAAAACTAGTATAGGCTTAGTCCAGAGTCCAAGTAGTTCAGTACTTATCTGTCTATCTATAATTAAAAACTACCTGCCATTAGAATAATATTTTGTTAATATGGAAACGTTTAAAACACTTCAAATTATTTGCAGTTAATTCAAAATGACTTTAAACAAGATAAGCGAAATACAAAAATTAATATAAATTTTAATTTTGATGTACATTATAATTTGTAATGTCAAATTGGCTCAAATGAGATCCGGGCGATCCGACCGTTTTCATACAAACTGAGGCTGTTTTTGTGACATCCATATGATATCATATCAGCTAAAAAATATATGACTGTCACAGATTTAGCTGAGATTGCCGGACGTCATTTATTTCGTCAACTTCCTATTACAATACGGGGTGTAAGGGACAGCTTCCCGCAAACTGATAGGGGTTGCTCAGTCAAAGAAACTGAACAACTTACGCCAGGATTTTTTTTTGGATGAAATCAGGAAAAAAAAAATACTTTCCCATACAAAATGACCACCTCGATCAGACAATTTGTATGACAAAGCCATTTTTTTTCCTGAAAAGAATTTCCCTAGGGCAATTGTTCAGTTTCTGAGGCGACCCCTATCAGTTTGCGAGAAGCTGTCCCTTACACCCGGTATAGTTTTTATCAGTGTTGGATGCCTTTGTTGGTAAATATTTATATAAAATTAATTTCACAGATTGATATCAAACTGGCCAAACACATACACATTCACAAAAGCGCTAGCGGAAGAACTAGTTAGGAGAACTGCTGGGGATCTTCCTATATGCATTGTACGCCCCGCCATTGGTAATTTGTGAAAATATTTTAAATATTGATGCTATAAATTAACGCTAACATACATACAAATTTTTCTCTTCATCTCCTGAAAAAAATTGTGAAAATGTATTTGGTAAATTTCAGTGATGCCAGCATATCGAGAGCCACCAGGATGGGTCGATAAAACTACTATGAATGGACCCGTTGGGGTAAGTCAAAAAAGAAGACATTTAGTAGTCTTGTTTTTTTTTTTTTAACATTATTGAGACGGGCGTTTGTTATGTTCTTATTTCAATTTCACTACTTTTATTAAGTCCAATATACACATAAGACACGATAGAAAATAATAAAACATTTGAACCCAATCATTCTACTTGCAGTTCGTAGTAGGAGCCTGTCTTGGTGGTCTCCACGTAATGTACGCGAACATTGACACTATCCTGGACATGGTACCAGTAGACTTGGCCAATAATGCTGCACTAGTTGCTGCGTACGAGACGATTCAACGCCGAAAGTGTGGGGAGACAGATATCAAGATATACACCATGACTAGCAGCAGGACTTCCATCAAAATCGGTTTGTGATATGAAAGTTGTTTTGTAATACTATTTTGAATTTTGATACAATGTGGGATGTTGATACAATCTTGACTGTTGATACAATATTGTCGAATCAATCTTGGATGTTAATACATAATCTTAGAATGTTGACGCAACTTTATTTTTTGATACAGATCTTGGATGTTGATTCTATTTCGGAATTTGATATCAACCTGGATATAGTAAAATAACAATCAAAATTAGTTTCAACCGAGCATGATGGCCTCAAAAAGTATTGCCAAAAAGTTGTTTTCGCATGGTCGCAGTGGCAATTTCACAAACATATTTATATCAAGGAGCAAAATGTCTCTAATAACAATGAAATTGCGTACGTAAGTTACGTTACGGGGACTATTTGTTAAATTGCTGTGTAATATGTAATGTCCTGATGAAAGTTGTTCAGTTTCGTAGACTGAGGCCCGTATTTATAATCAGCTCTCAAGAGTGACAGCGAGTTTGAGTTTAAATCAGAAATGTCATTTCAGTACAAAACGACCTGTCAAATCCACACTTAATATCGCTCTCAGACTTGAGATCGCTTTATAAATACGAGCCTAAGTAACCCCTAACAGTTGTCCCTTGCACCCGGTATTACTCCATGGTAAAGGTTAAAATATTATTTATTTTCAGACACCCTGCACACATTTTTGCAAACGGAAGCACGAAGTTTACTGACGCCTAAGGTGTTATGGTACGGCTACGTGATCATGACTGCTTCCAAGTTTGTCTTCTTCCTGCTGACCTGGCTGCTTCACTTCATTCCTGGTTACTTGGTGGATCTCGTGCTTAAGCTGAGTGGACGGAAACCAAAGTAAGAGCAAAAAGAATACTGTCCCACTGCTGGGCAAAGGGGAAATTACGCCCTTTAAGATTTAATAACGTGTAATATCAACCAATCAAAAACATTCTATGTAAATTTTCTGCCAAGCCTCGCTGTCTTTCGGCCGTAAAAAGTAGTGAGATCTAATGGTGAGCCAAGTCAATTGTGTTCTCTTTGACGGTCATTTATTCACTGATCTCCGTAGTCTCTATATTTTTAGTTAAACCACAATGGTGACTTGGCAATTACGCAGCGTGCAAAAAATGTTCGAATCTGGATAAAAGGTTAAAGGAATAGAAATACTACATTTAATTATTATATTGTTTGAAAGTAGTTTTACCTAGGTAGGAATATTAGAAATTAGAAGCTATTTTGTATGAATCGGTTGAGAAATTTCTCGTTCTAGTTCAGCAGTCGTAGAAACGACAAAAGTGTCTCAATACACTGTCTAATTTATTTAATCCATTTCTATAATTATTAAAGATAATTTCGCATTGTCCTTTAGTATTTTGAATAAATCTGATGTAATACCACATAGAACACGCTGCGTAATTGCCAAGTCACCATTGTGGTTTAACTAAAAATATAGAGACTACGGAGATCAGTGAATAAATGACCGTCAAAGAGAACACAATTGACTTGGCTCACCATTAGATCTCACTACTTTTTACGGCCGAAAGACAGCGAGGCTTGGCAGAAAATTTACATAGAATGTTTTTGATTGGATCTCACTTCTTTTTGTTAGGCTTTCTTATTTTCTTTTCTGGTTCTGATGTTATTTCTCGAACGATAGCTATTGGTTTCTTCATTGCCCAATCTCTATCTTTACCAGTATTTTTGGAAGGTTTTGAGTACGAAATTTTGGTTAAATCCGGACGATAAATACAACGGAGTCTATTGTATTCAACAATCGCTGAATCTTGAGCTTTAATTCTACTGAATCACCACCGCGAATTAAAAACTGTACGTCGCCATCTATTGTTGACTAGTGAAATCATAATTTACTGAGCGCTTTTACTACGGAGGATTTCACTGAAGAAAACTAAAATAGAAGGCTCTCGATTTTTATTTAATTGTTTTTTTTTTTAATTTATAATTCATGATCATATTATAAATATTTTTGTATGCCTATTTTGTTGGTTTTGCGCAATAGATTGACATTTGACATCATGGTATGATTTTTTGTATGAAGAAAGAGTTTTGCGCGGAAATCGTAACGAATCACACGTAGGACGAGTTTCTGGCTTTAATTAAGTTTTTCGCGTCTATTATTGTGATAGTGTAGACGAGAAACAATAATGGCGGGAGTGAGAAGCAAAGGAAGGCGCTACCGTACGAAATACAGGGTGTTAAAATCAACTTAACAGAAGAGAAGTTATACAGGGTGTCAAAATAAACTTTACTCTGTGTATGGGGAAGTTATACAGGGTGCTAAAATCAACTATACGGGGTGTATGGGGAAGCTATACAGGGTGTTAAAATCAACTTAACAAAGTGTATAGAGTTACTTTGACTGTTAAGTTGATTTTGACACCCTGTATAACTCCTCTATACACTCTGTTAAGTTAATTTTAAAACCCTGTATAGCTTCCCAATACACCCAATATAGTTAATCTTAACACCCTGTATAACTTCTCCATAAACCCCGTATAGTTGATTTTAGCACCCTGTATAACTTCCCCATACACACAGTAAAGTTGATTTTAACACCCTGTATAACTTCTCCATACACCCCGTATAGTTAACTATACACTCTGTTAAGTTAATTTTAACACCCTGTATAGTTTTCCAATACACCTAATATAGTAATCTTAACACCCTGTATAACTTCTCCTTAAACCCCGTATAGTTGATTTTAGCACTCTGTATAACTTCCCCATACACACAGTAAAGTTGATTTTAACACCCTGTATAACTTCCCCATACACCCCGTATAGTTAATTTAATTTAATTTTAACAACCTGTATTGAGCCTTTGTCAAGGATGTGCTCCAAGCTTAGTTCCAGGCCATAGTGTCGCTGCCTGATGAGAAGCAGTTCTCCAAGATATCATAATTTCCCCATACTCTCCGGTTCCATACTATATGATTTTCATGCTTTTATTAAGAAAGTTGGAACTATTTTATTATTTTAACACTGCTCGTAGATTTACTTTTAACTACTTACAAACTTACATTTAGTGTTCGGAAAAAATATTTTATATGGTACTTCCATACAAATTCTTGTTTTAGAACCGCAAATAAACCTTGTTTTTAGTTTTTATCTAATAAAATAAAATCTAAACGCGATTTTTTATTTTTTATAATTTTCCCTGTGTATGTATACTTGTTTCTAGCTATGTTATGAATTTCAAGATTCTAGAACAGTTGGAAGTGCCAGAACATTTTGATGAATGAGTACCTCCCTACCTCCCTACCTACATTAGGTACGAAATCGGGAATCTTTGTGGGCTTATAACTTTTGAACTATAAGACATACATACTTGAAATTTTGAAGATTCGCTGACATTCACGAGCTCGCTACATGTTATGAATTTGAGCCTTCTGCGTTTTATGAGTTCTGAAATATCAGGGGGTCAAAAGTGCTCTGAAGTGGTTCGAGAAAAGGATGGTACGGCCGTGCCCGCTAGCTCGACTTGGCGGAGGCACTCCGTGCCTCCAGATCCATTTCGGTGCTAGAAAAAAAGGTAAACAAAGTTTCATGTCTTTTAATCGAAAATATTGTTTCTAAAATAAGTTTTAGTGAGCACAAATAATACACAACAGTTTTAGCTGTTAGATATAACAACATATTGAAATTAGTAGATTTAGTAACTTAACTAATGTCAACACGTATAATTTATTTTTGAATTGTGTTTTTGAATAAAAAGACATTAAACTTTGTTTACCTTTTTTCTAGCACCCAAATGGAAATATTTGTCGGAGATTGATCAAGGCTGAAGCCCAGAATGGAAACTCCTAATGCGCCAACTCACATTTCTAATATAACGGAACGCCAAGAATGGTTCTTGGGCATGCTTGACATGGGTGGCTGACAAATTAAGTGCTATAGCATTACGGCTTGTGGTGCCATCTATATCGTACCAGAGATATTACTTACGAGAGAGTACGCTCGTCTATGGTATTTAGTCTATGGCTTTGGATTTGATGATGGTTATGTTGGTACGATTGAAGGGCTAGAGAAAATATGGATGCCGAAAAGGATTGTGTTGATTTTGGGTTTGTGACTTTGGAAATTAAAAAGGGAACAGACAATGCCCACGCCATGTCAATTGTGCCGCGTTCCAAGTATCTACGAGTCGGCCTTGACGGATTAATTGTGAGATCGTCGTATAAACCGTGAGACATCCTGATCAACCGGTTTGCATTGCTCCGTCCACTATGAAGAACACCTACCCTCCAGCTCAGAGTACCCCTGATGACCGGGTGCTCCGTCATCAGAAGTGGGGATAAACGCACAAAGGCCCACTGAAAAGGCTGGCAGAAACGGCAACGACATGGCATTCTCTACATGAATGGCAAAATCGGAAACTTATTGGTGCTAATACACGAAAATGATGACTGTGGCTTGGAGGGACGAGCCCTGGAGGAGCATCTGTTTGGTTTTCAGCTAGTTCATGGTGTGACACGAGTAAATTTCAAGAAACTTTTACCCTGAGGTATGATCGTTCTGTTATTTTTGGATTGACGCGATTTTCGGGTGAGTTGTTATTACTCCATTATGACAAAGGTTTCATTGCTTTTATGTAAAGTTTACTTTGTACTAAGCTAGAATTTCTGGTTGGAATCTGTACCTAAATACTGTGTGTATACGTCGTATTTCTCGTGCTAAAATTACTAAAATCAACAAGTGCATCTTTCATCGTAATTTTCATTCATGTTTTTTTACTGTAGAAAGGCGGGATAAAACGTACGTCTCGTCACCTCTGACTATAGAAAAGTAGAGGACTTGGTGTAAACATCATCACTCATAAAAATATAGCCATCACTTTTTATCTTATGAATATAATCGTACGTAAAAAAGGACAGTAGTTGTTTTATCAGTACCAGAAATAGCAACACTGAAGCCGGTCGCCATGTTTTGTTCCCGTCAACAACAAGTACGTCAGTTGTCATCGCCACTGTTGTGATTTTGATTTTTTATGAAAATTGAGTGTATTTTTGACAAATAAGTGTTTGTTAAAGTGAGAAAACGTTTAGAAAACAGTTTTTATTATGGGAAGGTGCAGTGTGATAGGCTGTCGCATGAAAGCAAACAAAAAACATCCAAAAATAACGTTGCATAGGTAAGTAATCGAATTCATTCAAAATATCTTGTTTTTTGATTTATTTTCAAAGATGTTGTTATTTGTGGGAAAGTTTATGAACATACACTTACTTTTCTGAGATTATCTACTGTTTTCCTATGAATAATCAGTGATTTTTGATGAAAATGCTTCATCATAGTAAATAGAGTTACGGTTCCGCATTTTCAATTTATCGATAACATGTCGGTAGATGTCTATAAAATATCGCTAGAATCTTCGAGTTAAAAAGGTGGCAGCTAAAATTAGAAGAAAGTTGTTGAGTTTCATTGACAGAACACACCTTAACTTTTTTATTGTCCATTCTGTAACACATAGTATAAGTAGATACCGTGCAATACAATACAACTGTCGATATTATAATATGCGCAGCACTATTTCAAGACGCCATTTTTGTGCCAGACCCAGTGTAGGTATGCACGTTTTTTTCGTAGGTATGCCGAGTCCTCTACTTTTCTATAGTCAGAGCTCGTCACTGAGACGAACAGCGCCATCTCGCTTGAGTAGTAGAAACTTTCATCATATTCCATTCGTTCTTTCTAGTGTTGTGCTTGATCAATCGATATGTGAATCGATAATAATTGAGTCTGAGGTGCGTTCAGTCGACCAGTATGAAATTTAAACAGAATTAATTTTAATCTAGCTGATCGCACTGAGCTTGCACCGAGGAGCGAAGCTGTTAAAATTTGCAACGTATTGAAACCTTAAACCGATTATAAACGTTGTACATGTACACGCAGGCACATTGGACGGCCGGCGAAGTATTGGTACAGTTCGCCGCTGTCGGATGAAGCTTCGATTCCGGTACGTCTCTGAACGGGCAGTATAAGTTTTGAACTGGATAAATCTTCGCCGATTGGACGACTCTGAACGTACCCCTGATATTCTGTGTGTCTTTATCGATCTTCCGGGTACATCACTACTAATGTCAAAAATTTCAAAGTGATCGAAAATAGTTGAATTTTGTAAATGCGGTTTTGGTGTTTTTTTGATAAGAATTCAATGTTATTTTGTGAAATTATTAATTAGTTATGACGCTAATTAATGTGTGTGATATTTTCCTATGCAATACAGTGAGATTTTGTGAAAATTATTACAAAGAAACCCGCATTTTGGTAAGTTAAAACTATCGTAACAAAGTTTGTGTTTACAAGGTTTTATCTAGCTTATTATTGGAATTAACTATGCATTTGACATACTCCTTTACGCTCCCGTTATGCCCTATCGTGTACTATAAAGCAAGTTAAAGCTGATTTTGGTTGAATTAATTCCAAGTTTTTATGTTCTTTATACATGCTACAAAATCATGTTTCTGTTCATACTTGCTTGTCATTTACTGAATCATGGTGTTGATATTGAGATTTTTAAATGTGTATCAAGGTGCAGTTAATCCAACTCAAGTTTTTAAAACTTAACTTGTGCAATAATTGGTGTATGCTAAAACTTAATTCCAATTCTGACTTCTTATTTTACTGTCTTTATGCTACATATTTTCCCTTAACAGATTTTCCCTTAGGTATAGGTACCACTGACATATTAACCATGGAAGTGGAACTTACTTTATGAATCAAGAAATGAGTGACTTACGATTCCCAGTTTGTAAACATTTTTATTATTCTCTGTCTGTGGTTTAATCCAATGGATGAAGATTTAAAGTTAATTGTTGTTAATGCTTTATTTTTACAGTGTAATGAGCAGTCAATATGGGCTTAACTGCATTGGCTATCTTTGCGAGGATGTAAAGATGATGACAGTTGGAGAAGCAGAATATACATTGATGATCATCTCATTCATTATAATGGATGAAGTACATTAGTTACATTACTACAGCTTGATCACGCTTAACAAAATAGATTGCCACGTGACTAGTGAGAGAGGATATAAAGCTGATGACACTTAGAGACTTGGATTGGATTATACATTGATGATGATGAATTGATGAAGGTATCATGAGACTCTACATGATTTATTTGATGGAATATTTGATGAGAAACATTAGAATTTGAAGTTGCCTTATCTGTGCCTAAACAATAACTTTACGTAAGTATTGATTTTAGTTACGCTAGGCAAATGCCTTCGTAACGTCAGTAGCTTTCTGGAGCAAGAATACGTAATTAGCCATCCTCATATCGCTTTTATGTGCCTTGCGAGGAAAGAGAGCTAGTGATAAATTGGTTTCATGTTTGCCCTTGAGAAATAGGGTGTGTTGATGTTTGCCCTTGAGATATAGGGTGGTTTGATGCTGTGTCCCTTGAGACTGCTGTAGTAGTAATATAGGGTGTTATCCCTTGAGACTGCTATAGCAGTAATATAGGGTGTTTTGGTGTTTTCCCTTGAGACTGCTGTAGTAGTAATATAGGGTGTTTACCCTTGAGACTGCTATAGCAGTAATATAGGGTTCCCTTGAGACTGCTGTAGTAGTAATATAGGGTGTTTTCCCTTGAGACTGCTATAGCAGTAATATAGGGTGTTTTGGTGTTTTCCCTTGAGACTGCTGTGGCGGTAATATAGGGAGGGTTTGGTTTCCCTTGAGACTGCTGTTGCAGTAATATAGGGAGGGTTTTTTTGATGTTTTTGCTTGAGACTGTTGTTGCAGTAATATAGGAAGGTTGAAAGACCACACGTAGATTCCCAGGATAAGATTGTAACGCATGATGTAATTTGGCTCAATCTCCATACATTTTGGTAGCGATGTTTGGAGTGGAATTTGGCTAAACAAATATCTCGGTTCCACTGTAAGCGTGATTTAAGATCAGGTTGGCCGAGCGGTAAAGCGAATCGCACAACTACGTAAGTGTGTGAACTGCCTAGGGTAGTTCAATTTCAATTTTTATTTTGGTGGCAAGTGGTTGCCTCTTTATAATACAGCCATAGCGGCTAGATTATTTTGTCCACAGGTGCTTCACACGAGGACGTGTGAAATGTCAGAATGGCCGTGTCGGAGATTGATCAAGGCTGAAGCCCAGAATGGAAACTCCTAATGCGCCAACTCACATTTCTAATATAACGGAACGCCAAGAATGGTTCTTGGGCATGCTTGACATGGGTGGCTGACAAATTAAGTGCTATAGCATTACGGCTTGTGGTGCCATCTATATCGTACCAGAGATATTACTTACGAGAGAGTACGCTCGTCTATGGTATTTAGTCTATGGCTTTGGATTTGATGATGGTTATGTTGGTACGATTGAAGGGCTAGAGAAAATATGGATGCCGAAAAGGATTGTGTTGATTTTGGGTTTGTGACTTTGGAAATTAAAAAGGGAACAGACAATGCCCACGCCATGTCAATTGTGCCGCGTTCCAAGTATCTACGAGTCGGCCTTGACGGATTAATTGTGAGATCGTCGTATAAACCGTGAGACATCCTGATCAACCGGTTTGCATTGCTCCGTCCACTATGAAGAACACCTACCCTCCAGCTCAGAGTACCCCTGATGACCGGGTGCTCCGTCATATTTATGTTTATGATTCGAAAGAAAACTCTTTCTTTATAGATTTTTCATACCAAAGAGGACTTACCTCTAGACTTCAAATTTTTGACAACCATAACAACAAAAAATAACAACAACAAAAATCATTAATATTGAATTGAATATGAGAAAATTGTTATTTTATTTATGCTAAACTTCGAATTAGAATTTAATTTTAGAATTCTCAGATATCTTCAGACATGTGCTATACAATTCTTATGTTATTTACCTCACTCGTTTGCATGCTTCAAGTCATAACTAGGATCATATTGACCATTCTCCTGATGCTGGAGAATCTCATCAAACTGATCCTAAACAGCATTTACAATTGCATATCCTTCATAATCCAATTGCTGTCTTTGATACCAATATGTTGCATATTCTTCTTGACTTCAAAAGCGTGTAGTTTGTTGAACGTCTGTGGTGGCGGGAAATGTGTGGTGGTGCAGGGTGGACGTTGCAACTGCTTGTTAGGTTTTTTAGTTGTGATGGTTTACTTCTGGTATTACTACGACTCCGGTCCGATTACGAAGATTTTGAGGTATATTGATAAAATGTTTGCTGGGTGATCTATGTTTAACTAAATATATACCAATGCTATACTAATATTGTGATTCAGGAGTGGTAGTTTTGCTAATTATTGTGTACTTAGTTTCCTATAAGATTTTAATTTGAGAATAAGAGATTTTTATTAACTTCATAAATTGAATTATATTTCCTAAGTTATTATAAATTTTATTAAGTTGTATTTATTTTTTATTTTATTATGCTAGACTGTAGGAGCTATAGAAAAACATAAAATGTTCCACCTACTTCTCGTAGGAATCAGTAAAGGGACCGTTACTGAAACCATGTCAGAGGCCTATAGCTGTGCTACTAGGCGGTTTGAAAACTCTGACACCAGGGTTTATCGGGTCGTTGTTCGTCTCGAAAATCCACTCGCTAAGAAGAAGAAGTAAAGGGAGACGAAGATTTCAGTAACGCTGACAACCCATCAATAGATAATAGCAATATACAGTTCCACCAAGAATTTGCGATGGATTGATCGAATGCGCGGTGGCCTAGAGGTATGGCATCGGCACGGTACGCCGAATGTCATGGGTTCGAATCCCTCCTGCGCAAATTTTTGATTTCTATATTTACATGTTTTAATACACAGTTCGTTCATCCTTTCTAAAATCAGACGCGAAAACGTCCTTATAAGGTCGATGATGCTCTACCTGTCCCATAAGGAATACAGAAGTGTCTCTCTCTGTGTGTGTGTGTGTGTTTGCGTGTGTTTATGTGTGTACGTACGTATTATAACATCTTGTAGCATACGACCCGTAGTAGAAGCGTCAAAGTGAACAGACAATCTTGTAATGTATGAAGCCATGAATATATTCATAGAGACGACACCTCAAGCTCGGCCGAAGATTGCAACAGCTTGATTTTCAACACCTGCACAGCGTGGCGTGTAAATTCATACATACCTAAATAAACCATTTAAACCATTTATTTATAATCACACGCCTTTATCCCTTACGGGGTAGGCAGAGCGTAAAGCGTGTAAATTATGGATTAATTTCTAAAATATGATAAAAAACGAATCAAAAATTTCAACCGTAGACAGGATTAGAACCTGCGTCTTTGGAATACCGTTCCAACGTTCCAAGGCCATGACCGCTAGGCCGCTACGGCTCTTGTCCTAAGCGGTGAAATTGTTGATCTGTTGTTTCTTTAGATCGTCTTTAAGTGGACGCTAACGATAACGATAATATTAGGAAACACAATCTCCTTGCTCCCTTACTGGACTGGGAGCGATTATAAAATATAGAATGTGCCAGCTGCTTCTCCTTCCAAGCCTGCTGTAGACACCAGCTAAGGGATCCAAAGGTTTCAGTGTATTGTAATTTAAGTGAAAGACTGACAACCTATCACTATAGCAATACACAGTTCGTAGTACTTTCTGAAATGACCCTCAAACCTTGACAGATGTGGCGAAAAGCCTTTTACAAGGCGTTTTACGCTCTTCCTACCCCGTAAGGGACAAAGGCACATTTTTACCGCGTGATGCCGGGTCAGAATAGCATCACTCTATATGTAAGGGAGTCGAACATTAAAGGTACACAGGGTGTAAGGGACGGGGTGAATTAAAAAACTGAAAAAGGTTACTCAATCAACAAAACTTAAAATTTTCACAAAGAAAATTATTCTTAAAAATGGTTTAGTAGGAAATTAAGCCATTTTGATACAATTTATCTGACTACTTGAATGTATCTGACTAATGATTGAGTTAATTTTGTATGGAATGAAATGAAAGTTATTCAGTTTTGCAGACTATAATACTAAGCAACCTGTTTCAGGTTTAGAAACGCTGCCCTTTACCCTATTGAGGTATGTTTTGATCTACCTGACTTGCTACATGCACGTCACAATAGGTAGACAAGTGAGTCGCCCACGCAGACTAATCTGTTTAACTAGAACTATGCGTGCAGCTGCAGCCTTCAATACTGTCGCGACGTAATTATCAGTCTTAATTGATTTGCTTTGTCTGCGGATTACCTATTAATTAGCGCATAATGTAGGACATGGGCGTAGAGCGACAGTCACATGTATTTAGTATGGTATTAATGAGCAGGTAGGTAGCGTGATTTGGTAGTACATCTTCCGTATCTTTGAGGTGAGCAAAACATTAAGTTTAAGTTTTTTTGTATTGACTTCGTTTCCCTGCTATGTAAATTATCTGTGAGATGATGATTAGTTCAATATTACAACGGCATCCCCCGGAGGAAATCCAACCAAAGACCTCCAGATCGACAACTCAATGCTCAAATCATGATGCGCAACCCAGAGGCAGTTGAAATAAACAAAAAAATGCCCATGACAACTGACACTCAAAATTACCCTCCCAATGCATGCAGTAGATACGTACAGATCGACCGCGATTTTTGTACAGCTGTCAGCGGCGCTGTAGTCAAGTAAAGTGTAGGCATTTTGTAGTTCTCAAAGTCCGCCTGAACAAAAATCGCGGTGGCAAAGATCGCAGACATAGCAATTTGTATGAGGAAAATTGACGTCGCCGGATTTAACCGCAAAGACGCGTCACATTCAAAGCCACAGTTGAGCTACACTACACCACAGACCTAGAAGAAGGAAGAATCCACAAATCGAGATGGCAGTAGATTCTGAATATCGACTTGCCTTTCGTGTACAAAATATTCCGATTATCAGAGTTTTTCAAGTGTGTCTCCAGCCAGTTGGCCTGCTTTCGGTCGTTGCTGCAGTAATACGTGTCATTCGGTAAAAAACTGTGTCATCAACTACCCGTATACATTTTCACCAAGGGGCACAGGCCTACCTTGAATTAGGGTGACCGATAAGCGATAAGAGTATCGATCGATCGATCAACGAAACAGCTTAAATTAGCCATTTTGCTATTCTTAACGCCCAGTATTGTACCATGGAGTAATATAATTATATGTCGGAGATTGATCAAGGCTGAAGCCCAGAATGGAAACTCCTAATGCGCCAACTCACATTTCTAATATAACGGAACGCCAAGAATGGTTCTTGGGCATGCTTGACATGGGTGGCTGACAAATTAAGTGCTATAGCAATACTAGCATTACGGCTTGTGGTGCCATCTATATCGTACCAGAGATATTACTTACGAGGGAGTACGCTTGTCTATGGTATTTAGTCTATGGCTTTGGATTTGATGATGGTTATGTTGGTACGATTGAAGGGCTAGAGAAAATATGGCTGCCGAAAAGGATTGTGTTGATTTTGGGTTTGTGACTTTGGAAATTAAAAGGGAGCAGACAATGCCCACGCCATGTCAATTGTGCCGCGTTCCAAGTATCTACGAGTCGGCCTTGACGGATTAATTGTGAGATCGTCGTATAAACCGTGAGACATCCTGATCAACCGGTTTGCATTGCTCCGTCCACTATGAAGAACACCTACCCTCAGCTCAGAGTACCCCTGATGACCGGGTGCTCCGTCATCAGAAGTGGGGATAAACGCACAAAGGCCCACTGAAAAGGCTGGCAGAAACGGCAACGACGCGACATGGCATTCTCTACATGAATGGCAAAATCGGAAACTTATTGGTGCTAATACACGGAAATGATGACTGTGGCTTGGAGGGACGAGCCCTGGAGGAGCATCTGTTTGGTTTTCAGCTAGTTCATGGTGTGACACGAGTAAATTTCAAGAAACTTTTACCCTGAGGTATGATCGTTCTGTTATTTTTGGATTGACGCGATTTTCGGGTGAGTTTATATTACTCCATTATGACAAAGGTTTCATTGCTTTTATGTAAAGTTTACTTTGTATTAAGCTAGAATTTCTGGTTGGAATCTGTAAATACTGTGTGTATACGTCGCATTTCTCGTGCTAAAATTACTAAAATCGACAAGTGCATCTTTCATCGTAATTTTCATTCATGTTTTTTTACTGTAGAAAGGCGGGATAAAACGTACGTCTCGTCACTGAGACGAACAGCGCCATCTCGCTTGAGTAGTAGAAACTTTCATCACATTCCATTCGTTCTCTTTCTAGTGTTGTACTTGATCAATCGATATGTGAATCGATAATAATTGCGTTCAGTCGACCAGTATGAAATTTAAACAGAATTAATTTTAATCTAACTGATCGCATTGAGCTTGCACCGTGGAGCGAAGCTGTTAAAATTTGCAACGTATTGAAACCTTCAACTGATTATAAACGTTGTACATGCACACGCAGGCACATTGGACGGCCGGCGAAGTATTGGTACAGTCCACCTTCGCCGCTGTCGGATGAAGCTTCGATTCCGGTATGTCTCTGAACGGGCAGTATAAGTTTTGAACTGGAAAAATCTTCGCCGATTGGACGACTCTGAACGTACCCCTGATATTCTGTGTGTCTTTATCGATCTTCCGGGTACATCACTACTAATGTCAAAAATTTCAAAGTGATCGAAAATAGTTGAATTTTGTAAATGCGGTTTTGATGTTTTTTTGATTAGAATTCAATGTTATTTTGTGAAATTATTAATTAGTTATGACGCTAATTAATGTGTGTGATATTTTCCTATGCAATTCAGTGAGATTTTGTGAAAATTATTACAAAGAAACCCGCATTTTGGTAAGTTAAAACTATCGTAACAAAGTTTGTGTTTACAAGGTTTTATCTAGCTTATTATTGGAATTAACTATGCATTTGACATACTCCTTTACGCTCCCGTTATGCCCTATCGTGTACTATGAACAACTGTAAGCAAGTTAAAGCTGATTTTGGTTGAATTAATTCCAAGTTTTTGTGTTCTTTATACATGCTACAAAATCATGTTTCTGTTCATACTTGCTTGTCATTTACTGAAACATTTTAGAGGTCTGACTGTGTACGAAGTGGTGAAGTGCTTTGACATGCTATTTTTCATGACATTAAGTGTACCGTGTACCTGACAACAACTTTATTGGTACGAACACGTCTTCTACTCATAGCACACAGAGGGTGAAGAGGGAACATGACAGTCAACTTGTTTGATATGAAGATATTCTGAACAGGCATTTTAAAGTACTGGCCATGACCGACTAGTCACTGTGCACCAACAAGAACGGAGCTCAACTTCAAAAAGAATACTGCAGCAAAGCACTAAGTGTGACAAACTCAAAACCAAACACCAACGGCTATTACTTACAATGATCTGATCGGTGTTCATACCTACATGGTTGCACTCTTGCATCAATGCAGATAAAGGAGTCTACAAGATACAGCGGGCATTCTCCATAACCAAATATAGTTGGAGAATGATTATTATTACTGAATCATGGTGTTGATATTGAGATTTTTAAATGTGTATCAAGGTGCAGTAAATCCAACTCAAGTTTTTAAAACTTAATTTGTGCAATAATTGGTGTATGTTAAAACTTAATTCCAATTCTGACTCCTTATTTTACTGTCTTTATGCTGCATATTTTCCCTTAACAGATTTTCCCTTAGGTATAGGTACCACTAACATATTAACCATGGAAGTGGAACTTACTTTATGAATCAAGAAACGAGTGACTTACGATTCCCAGTTTGTAAACATTTTTATTATTCTCTGTCTGTGGTTTAATCCAATGTATGAAGATTTAAAGTTAATTGTTGTTAATGCTTTATTTTTACAGTATAATGAGCAGTCAATATGGGCTTAACTGCATTGGCTATCTTTGCGAGGATGTAAAGATGATGACAGTTGGAGAAGCAGAATATACATTGATGATCATTTCATTCATTATAATGGATGAAGTACATTAGTTACATTACTACAGCTTGATCACGCTTAACAAAATAGATTGCCACGTGACTAGTGAGAGAGGATATAAAGCTGATGACACTTAGAGACTTGGATTGGATTATACATTGATGATGATGAATTGATGAAGGTATCATGAGACTCTACATGATTTATTTGATGGAATATTTGATGAGAAACATTAGAATTTGAAGTTGCCTTATCTGTGACTAAACAATAACTTTACGTAAGTATTGATTTTAGTTACGCTAGGCAAATGCCTTCGTAACGTCAGTAGCTTTCTGGAGCAAGAATACGTAATTAGCCATCCTCATATCGCTTTTATGTGCCTTGCGAGGAAAGAGAGCTAGTGATAAATTGGTTTCATGTTTGCCCTTGAGATATAGGGTGTGTTGATGTTTGCCCTTGAGATATAGGGTGGTTTGATGCTGTGTCCCTTGAGACTGCTGTAGTAGTAATATAGGGTGTTTTCCCTTGAGACTGCTATAGCAGTAATATAGGGTGTTTTGGTGTTTTCCCTTGAGACTGCTGTGGCGGTAATATAGGGAGGGTTTGGTTTCCCTTGAGACTGCTGTTGCAGTAATATAGGGAGGGTTTTTTTGATGTTTTTGCTTGAGACTGTTGTTGCAGTAATATAGGAAGGTTGAAAGACCACACGTAGATTCCCAGGATAAGATTGTAACGCATGATGTAATTTGGCTCAATCTCCATACATTTTGGTAGCGATGTTTGGAGTGGAATTTGGCTAAACAAATATCTCGGTCCCACTGTAAGCGTGATTTAAGATCAGGTTGGCCGAGCGGTAAAGCGAATCGCACAACTACGTAAGTGTGTGAACTGCCTAGGGTAGTTCAATTTCAATTTTTATTTTGGTGGCAAGTGGTTGCCTCTTTATAATACAGCCATAGCGGCTAGATTATTTTGTTCACAGGTGCTTCACACGAGGACGTGTGAACTGTCAGAATGGCCGTGTCGGAGATTGATCAAGGCTGAAGCCCAGAATGGAAACTCCTAATGCGCCAACTCACATTTCTAATATAACGGAACGCCAAGAATGGTTCTTGGGCATGCTTGACATGGGTGGCTGACAAATTAAGTGCTATAGCAATACTAGCATTACGGCTTGTGGTGCCATCTATATCGTACCAGAGATATTACTTACGAGGGAGTACGCTTGTCTATGGTATTTAGTCTATGGCTTTGGATTTGATGATGGTTATGTTGGTACGATTGAAGGGCTAGAGAAAATATGGCTGCCGAAAAGGATTGTGTTGATTTTGGGTTTGTGACTTTGGAAATTAAAAGGGAGCAGACAATGCCCACGCCATGTCAATTGTGCCGCGTTCCAAGTATCTACGAGTCGGCCTTGACGGATTAATTGTGAGATCGTCGTATAAACCGTGAGACATCCTGATCAACCGGTTTGCATTGCTCCGTCCACTATGAAGAACACCTACCCTCAGCTCAGAGTACCCCTGATGACCGGGTGCTCCGTCATATATTACGTACTTTACGAAAAAATTTACACTCATCCCAATGAGGGGTCTTCTCTTATCTAGATCTGTGAGCTAGACGCATTGTTGTACGGAAATTAAACGCCATATGACGTCATTGGTAGCCTTTATAAGCTCGCAGAATCGAGACCTGTGTACTAAGAAACAGGTAATAGATATCGGTAAACTAAACAATACGCAACCACGCTTTAAATGAACGTGGCAAAAAGAAGAAACGCTCCAATCTTGAAATTTGACATTGATTTGACAGGTTTTGTTATATTGCAACGCCCCCACCGACGTTCATTGAGAACCGCGTCGTGCTGTACGCTTTTCTGCACTCCATATCCTGTTTTGAGGTTTCCCTTTGTGCGATTGATAGTAAAGGTAAGGAAGTCAAGTGAAGGATGCGTGTTTGTGATATCAATTTAATAGAAAAGTTATTATAAGAAGGAGTAATAAGAAATGTCTATGTAAATATAACTTTTCACGGCCACTCACTTGGGTTTTTTGTCGCGCTTTCGGGACATTTGGAGTCCCTGCTTCAGGTTGAGTGCAGTAGCGGAGTAGTATTCGCGGCCACGTCGCGACTCGAAAAATCTCGCCTCGAATGTCCCGAAACATGTCGAGAAGCACGGAATGTCCATGTAAATGTCCGAGGTGTGAGGGACATCTTCCCGCAAACTAATAGTGTTTGCTATGCTCAGTCAATATAACTGAAAAAAAAAACATCAGGAAATTATATCAGGAAAGTAAACGAATAAACCTGTCGGCTTCCCCATACAAATTGGTCATTTTGTATTGGGTAGTAATTTTTTTAAATTTCCTGAAACAATTTCCTGGTGATGGGTGTCCTCAAGTTTATAGGAAGTTGTAATGCTAGAAGCCTTACACCCTTTATTTTGCCATATCTGTTATCTCATCATGAATCAAATCATATCAAGATAGAAAGTGACAAATAATATAAAGATAATTATCTAATATCATAGACTTCTTTTGCTTGATGATTAGAAGAGATAAATCTTTAGAATTCAGTCGGAGGCCGTGTCAAAATGTTGACGTAACAAAGTCGTAGAGGTCACGTTAAGGTCAGGCTTGATTGCCTATTAATGAGAGCATTTCCAAATGGGCTGTCAGATTAGTTTTTTAATGGTCATAAGATGGCAACTCAGTCACTTTTGGTATTTACTTTTTAATTTTTCCCTAAAATATTAGCCTATACAGCCAAGGTAAACTTCGTTCAGAAAGGCAGGAATTAATTTAACTATAATACTATAGGTAGATTGTTCCATATTCACTTCCACTGAGTGAGAGAGAATGCAGTTTTCTCGAGGAAATCATAATGATCCCGTACTATACTAATGATTTTCCGTGGGACTAAGATATTTTTCCGTAGATATTCATTTCCACTGGGTAAGTAGTATGTAGTTTTCTCGAGGGAATTAATAATGATCCCATGATCCCGATCCGTGAATTTAGTGATTAAAAATTATTCCCTTAATGACAATGATATTCCGTGGTCATGAAATTATTTTCCCGTAGTTAATAGACAGATGTTTATGAACCTCCGGCGTGGACTCAGGTCAAATATACAACATTTTAATTTTGGTATATTTCATTTTAGCTTCTGGGTACAAAATCTCAAGAGAATCATACTATAGAAAACATGAACAGTTTAGTCACTGTATACAATACAGGGTTTGAAAAAAGCACAGCGTTCCTTTAAACCACTTGTTCTTTCGATTACAAGTCGAAACAGATGGTGCAAACTATTTTCGACTTTATTGACATTTCGGATTCGACCAGGTTTTTCGATATTATTGAACACTAACTCTGTACGCAAAAGACTGTTATTTGGAAAATGTCAATAAGGTCGAAAACACTAGTTTTTTATGAATATCTATTGATTTCAAGTAAAAAATTTGGGGCAAACGATTTTCGACCTTAATAACATTTCAGATTTGACCAGATTTTTCGGTATTATTGAACAGTGACGCTTGTACATTCACTAAAGACTATAATTTGGAAAATGTCAATAAGTTCGAAAATAGTATGCACTATTTTTTAATGAATATCTATCGATTACAAGTCGAAAAAGTTATTGCAAGCGATTTTCGACCTTATTAACAATTCAGATTCGACTTGATTTTTCGATATTACTGAACAGGTAACGCTTAAACATTCACAAAAGACTACAATTTGTAAAAAGTCAATAAGGTTAATAATCGTTTGCACAAGTTTTTTTATAAACTTCTGTTGATTATAATATGTCAAAAAAGTTGGTGCAAACCATTACCAGCAACCTTATTGAAATTTCAGATTCGACCAGATTTTTCGATACTCTTAAACGTCAATAAGGTCAACTCATTGATAAAATGGTTAGTTTTTATTCATTCCGATAACTAATTTTAAGCAACCACCGCCGCCGTGGTAACAACACGAGCGTTCTGTACTTCGGATCAAAAGATACGTGAAGCCGTTGGTCCCGAATATCGTAGATATTAGTCGTTAAACCATATCAGAGGCCATGATTGACATTTTTGACTGCTGGGTTGGCCACTAATCTGGCAGAAGCTTAATCTAGGATTAGGTCTGGTTTCTCTGCTAGGTTGCGGAGGTCAGATGGTAGTCATACCATACCAGGTATCAATTTGTAAGCGCACAAAATCACTAAATCTTGACTAAAATGGTCACCTTTCATTATCAATCCTGGGAGAACAGAAAGGGGCGGCATCGATTTTGGTTAAGATTTATTTAAGTCATGCTAACCACGAATCGATAGCATTCTATCTGTGAAAAAACCTGTTTCTGTCTCTATTTCATTAAAATTTTTGAAAGTGACAGGATAAAATAGAATTAGTTGTGTCTACAACAGAATCGTCACCATTGTGATATTACTGACGACGCGTGTGATCAATTCAATACTTCAATACTGCATTAGCCATAGACATCAGCACTGTGATTTGGCCGGCTGCATAGCAATCACCCGTGTGCCTCTAGTAAAATGGAGAAAAAACATTACCAAAAGTGACGCCAACGCCGCCCTAGCGAGAATAAAAAAACTAAAATTGACATTTGGAACTCTGCTCATTACAAGGAGTTTGTCCTATACGTAGTCTCGTGTGAGGAACAAAGACGATTAAATTTTTTAGACCCTTCAAGGTTGATTTCCAGGGTTCCGTAAACTCTTCTTCCGTAAGCTCAACTAGGAACCCTTATCATTTCGCAATGTTTTACTGTCCTTCCATCCAAACGCCCGTCTGTATGCCCCGCCCTTAGAGGCAAAGAAAGAGTCTGTCATGTGGACACTTCTACATCTGAAGAGTCGAAAAAAAAATATGACGAGAAAACAGAGGTCAACAAAGAACCGATGCGATGCGTGTCGTGTTCTTCGACACTCAACAGAAAGGCCATAGAGCCTTTCACACTTAAGTTATTTGTGTAAGCACCGTCTAAGCACTCTCTTGTCTGTGTTCCCTTAGTTTGTAATGAACCCATTCCGAGGGTAATTGATATAATTACGACTGGCGACGGTTAATTTTACATGTTCAAGTGTAATTGGTATGGCTTCCTCGTTTCGCACTGAAAGGGTTAAATATAGAGTTACAGGATGTTGCGGCACAGTGTAAGAAGAGAACAGTAAAACGACTTTATTTAAGCGATATCGACACAGACTAGTGGTCACGCCAGATTTCTGTCACTATTTCATCTATGAGACACGAGACATCCGTTGAGATTTATGTTGTAGACACATCACATCCAATATTTGCATTCTACAAAACGGGAGTGAAAGGAATGGTGGACAGCAAGCGGGTCTGGTAAGGCCATATTCTTTCTGTCAGTTGTGGAGGTTTTGTACTGTTTCTTAATTATTCTGTGGTTGTTGTTGGGTTACAAAATTATCTCAAATATAATTTATGATAATTTGGTAATAATCTTGCAAAATTATTTGGATGAAAAGGGTCACTTTACTACATACATCACTAACGGTTTGTTGGATGTCAGTACATGGCTTATTTTATACAACTAAATTAAGATCGTATTATTATTCGAAACGGTTTAGGAAGCTGTAGATAAATACGGCTGTGTACGGTGGGCTAAGCAATGGCTTATTAGTTCCAACCACCCTCGCACTGGAGTCCAGTGCCAAGAAGCTTGCTGTTTTTCCATCAGAGTGTATGAAATCCTTTGTAGGCTTCATGATCAGCATGAGTTGTCACATCAAAGTTGGTATATTATTATGATGTTTCTTCGATCAGCCGTTTCCAAGTCAAACAATCTTTCATCCACATCTGATCTTAGCCACACAAATAAAATCCAAACAGTGTCACAACCGTAATCTTCGCTCAGATTTTAAGCTGGCATTCCAAATTTATGTACATAGAGATCCCTATAAAATTGTAGGTCGGACGCAAATAAATACAGGACGGGTGAGAGCTTTGTATAATGCGAGGCAGCGCCACCGGGTCAAATGGCAAGCCCGGATTTGTCCCGATGCGCGGAGAGGTTTTACATGTACTTAGACTTGGAAGATGTGACGTTACAAGGAAATGTGTGTGTTGTTGAAAAGTTTGAAGTTGATGATCGGAACAAAAATCAATCATTTTTTTTTCCCTTTTTAAGTGGGTTTTTGGTCCATTAGGTAATATCAATGACAACGAAATGGACTGAGGCCGTGCATTTAGATGCAAATTTTACGTAGATTTAATTGATATTGTTTTATGCAATGTATTTATGTATTTTGATGCAATGAGAGTAAATTTTTGGAAGGAGGGTGAAGCATTAGGTTAGGCAGAGGAAATTTTTTAGTTTTCAAAAATGTTGAAAAAGTGTAGAAAAACAAAATGTTTTGTTAAATCAAGTGAAATGACAACAAAAAAAAACGAAAAACACAAAATCATGCTCTAGTCAATGAGACAGAACACAGAGAATTGTTGGCCAAAACAAAGTCTGTAAGAGACATGACATGATAGTTTTCAAAAATGTTGAAAAAGTGTAGAAAAAAAAAATTATGTTGTTAAATCAAGTGACTGACAACAAAACAGAACACAGAGAATTGGGTACTTGACTGGGTAGCTTAAAAAATTCAAAACGTTTATACTTAAAACTAATGGCTAAAAATATTGTGGATTTCATTCATCATTAAAAAAAAATGCACATTTAGATTTTAATAATCGAATTAAAAGTATATAAGTTATTGATTTGATTAGTCAATATTTACTAAAATGTGACGTCATAATTTACTATTTTCATACAAAAAAGCGTTTTTGACATTTCATAAAAAGTTGCTGATTTGACTAGTTGGAAAGTAGCCAATTGTTGGCCAAAACCAAGTAAGAGACATAAAATGTAAACAAAGCAACAATACTCTCGAGCATTACCATGTTACTTCCTACAAAATAAGTAATGAGTCCTAACGACAAAAGGATGGAGTAATGAAAAAACGCGAGCGAGTTCATAAAAAAAATACATAGAACAAAAACACGCTAATGTAAGGCGTATTATCATGAATAATAAAAAAGTACAGTTGAGTATCATAAAGCGATGTTATAGAAGTAAATGGGGGAAAAGTGTCCCAAGGGGCAAGGGAGTACACTGCACGGCTTACGCGTATATTGGTACAGATGAACTGGAACAGACAAGACAAGATCTATTGCTTTTATTGTGTCCATTATCAATAATATTACAGATTCAGCAATCATCTAAATAATATAAGAGACCAACATTTAAGCCATAACAATACCTACTCAGATATCTTCTAGTGCAGTCATTTTGAGTTTGCAATAAATTTGCAATACGTAACAGAAATCTCTGTCTTCTGCCAACGCTTTCACTTCCTGATACGACTTGACATTCACCTTCTCTTTAATTTGGTCAAAGTAACTTCGTCTCGGTCTTCCCCTTCCTCTCTTGCCTTCTAATTTCCCTTCTATGATGTTATTCAAGAATCTGTCGTGTCGTATCACGTGGCCTATCATCTTTCCTCTTCTGTTCTCTATGGTCGTCATTATATTTCTCTTTTCCTTTACCATTTCTAATACCGGTTACTCCACCGACAAGTGCCTAGCACTTAAATTAAAGAAGAAGAAGAAGAACAGAAATCTTGAATTTTCATCTTGATTGAAGAAATATCTTGTATATTTTTCTGTAATAGTTTAAGACCTCTTCCAGCTACCTAAATTCTTTGTTTCGGATTCTATCTCTCCGGGGCTATGCGTAAATTCAATCTGCAGCCCGCATTCCCAAATCACCTGAACACTTCCCACAGCAGCGTATTAGGTTCCCGGCAAATCTAATTTGGATACATCTTCTTTCGTTTCAAAAGTTACGTTCACAATATGCTGAGGTGAGCCCTTGCTTGGTATGTTGTTGTTATAAGATTGAGGTTTGTAAACACTACAATACGCCAAGGTGAATTTATAACATAGTTCTCCCAGTTAAACTCACACGGGCTTGCAGTAGTTTTACCTTTTGACTAATAAAGTACTTCCTTTAAAATTAGAGCGATATAATGCAAGTACATGCATAAGATCGAATTTCGTTACAAACATCTATAAATTCTGACTTGTGGAGGTACAAATACATCTTTTTTTATTATTTATTTATTAGTATATTGCCCTCAGAAAGCCAATATACTGAGTTTTCTAAAGCAAACGACAAGTTGGTAATGCCCGTTTCATACAGACGCTATATATCTTGTTTTACTCCATTCAATGTAGAGACGAAACGACTGTGGCATACTGATGTGTTACTTTTAAAATTTATTACAAACCACTAGCTTGTGATGATGGTATCGATGTAGATAGTAATAGTTGTTATCGATAAAAAATGTTCATTGATGATTTTAAGTGTTTAGAAGAAAAGCTGTAACATTCTTTTTGATTGTTCTACAACCAAATTATGTCAATTTTCTCAAACAACGCAAACAATCAACTATTTGAAATTATGACTGTTTTTTTATTTTTCTGCATTAGAGAGATTATTCTTTGTTTGTTTCAGAAATGGAAACCGGGTTTGTCTTCCAGGTCTTTATAAGACCGGGAAACCAAACAAATTAGATACATGCCTTCAGCCAACGACCTTCAGCTCATATTTTCTTTAGGTTCGTTGCCAAATAATTTATAAAACAAGAAAAACTGTTTACAAAGTGAAAAAATACACAATTTCAAAAAGAAGAGCGTTGGCAAAAGGTAATATCCACTTCAATTGCAAACTCAAAACATTGGAAACTCGACAAAAACCAACTTCCGATATCTCGATAGCGCGACTATCGACAATCAAAGAGCCCTATCCGACCAGCGCTGAATAAGAAGTAATGAGTTTTCTTTAGCACCAGCCACCTGACTCCTCGCAGGCGTCGCCTCGAATTTACTAAACAAGATTAAACAATTTTTTTCTCCGTCCCACCATTCACTTCTATTCAGAATTTTCTCAGCTTTTCAAGTAATTCTCGGACATTTGCTGTTGTGTTCGTGAACGATTATAAAAGGAACTCTCATTTTTCTATTTCTTTAAAGCTGCTTTAAAGAGTGAAAAGAGAAATATCAGAAGTTATTTCATAAAACTATCTAAAGTTGTTACTCTAAGTCTATCTTTTTCAACACTGGCTATCTAAATCTTCTTACATTTCTCTTTGTAAATGTTCCTTCATTTCTATCCTAGGAGAATCTTTTTAAACCAGCTTTGTATACTTTACTCTGTATAGAACTAGTCTAGTTTGTTCTACACATTTACTATCTTAAGATAGGTTATCTTGAGCCACAAGCCGCGCTGTAAAACGGGAGGGAACTCAGTACTACTCAGTGGATAAATTGTGGGGCAACATTGTATAAACTATCTGTCTCCGATCTGAAATTCTTTCCTTTGCCAAATCACATAACATAACATCTCGGTTTCACCTGTGACTTTCATAAATTGTTCAAATGTACTTGCTTTGGTACGTACATCATTGCTTTTCTCTTTGTAACAATTTTGGGTAAAATGTAAAAAGACAATTTTGCAGAGTTACAGTTTTTTAGATGTCCTTCAAGATATTTTTTAAAATTACTTTACTAAAAGTTTTGTCAAATCCTTGAGAATTTACAACAGCACTCGTCTGGTTTTAATGAAGTTTTCACACTTGCGTCTTAGTTCAAGAAACTAGCTTATGTTGGTGTGGCAAATTGTAAAAAATTCCCGGAGTTATCCCAACTAAACGCGAACATCATTACGGAGCAGCGTGTACCACTCATGTGGTCTAAGTGGAGAGACTGAAACTTTTCTGAACCCTAAAATTACTTAGCTCAAAAATAGGTATAGTACAATATAGACTGGAGTTTTCTTTTAAGACAAGATGTTTTTCATTCATTATAAAGAGCTAGTCTAAACAAGACAGTTTCTAAAAGACAAACTAAGCTAGGCTTTAAAATAAAGCACTCTTTTTTTATCAACATTTCTTTAGAAAGACAGTTCATTATTTTGATTAATTGTTAGTCGCCATCGCCATGAATGATTCCATCACCACAATCTGTGTAGTAAACATTTTCAATTCAAACTCAATAGGTAAGTATAATTCTATTTTGCAAGCTAGTTTTAACCTCCAAACTGAAGCTTAGACCAAAACTGGTGGAGACAGCGTCGCTGCGACACCGCACCTACAACATGCCATTTGTAAACTATTTGTATGCGGGCGGGCGTTCCTCGCTCACTTTTCTTCCTTCCACATGACGAGCGGGTGGCGTCGCGCTGCCAGCGTCTGCCGTTTTCCAGTTGCCTCCGCTGTGCTGCTGCGATCCTGGTATTTCTATTTGAAAATTGGTATTTTTTCGATACTTTGTACAACTAGGTTTTCTAGCTTCAAATCATGATTCTCGCTATCAATGATCATAGCGCTTCCAGGGTCTGGTATTTTACAGCTGCCTCCACTTTGATGCTGATAATACCGATATTTCAGAACTTTTTGTCACTTTATACTTGTTGCTCTTATTTTTCATCATCAGAATCAACGTCACCTCAAGTTATGAATTGGTACTTTTTCAACAATTTTCACTTGTAAAAATTACAAGTTACTGAACTTTCTGCTGAGTCAAAGTGGCACTGTTCCATGTCGTATCGAAAGCTAAAGTCGGTTCGGCTTCACATTGGTATTTATGTGTCGTTTCTGTATCGCGTGCATGCTCCGTGAATTAAATTTTGTTCGTGCGATTCCCGCGCTTGATACGTTGATTGAAAGGTATTTCCGAACGTGTGTAGATGATCTTTTGTACGTTTGCCAAACTCCAATTCCAATATGCGAATTGTTTGTCGTACTCTGTTTGCTTGGGAATGCTGTCTTCTTCTGAGAAAATTAAAGACTGGAACTGCGAGGAAAGTTAGCTCGATTGCTGTTATTTGAACTTCTTTGATCCAGACTTTCTGTAATGCTACATTTTTCTCATAATTGTTAGATAAACTTTTGTAAATTGATACTTTGTTATGATATTCCAGTAACATTGTAAAGTAGACGTATTGACTTTATTGTAGTATACTACACATTATATGTGCGTAGCGGTATTAAAATTAGGTATTTTCCCTTAAAGAACATTGTTGCTACAACATAAAACCGAATAAAAGCAACGTCATCGGAGACACTTAGCACAAAATATAAATATTCACCGCTTCCCACTGAGTTTCAATTCTTAAACCACTATTTCAAATACTCAAATCCACGGAAAGCTCCCGAACAATTCCTATAAATAACATTGTACCCAGGATGTGATATACCGTTTATGAGGACCCTAAGTGCACTATTGTAGTTTTCGTCTCACCATCCCGCCGGGTTTATTGCTTGGACTATAAAAATGCATCGAACGCCTCAATGGCTCCGTACGATACTGGTTTTATTTAATAGTACTGGAGTATGTGATACGTATGATGATGAGCTTGGAGTTTTGCCAAAAGATACAGGAAATACGAATTAGGATAAAAATTTGCAAAATCAGAATGGTGAAGTTTATTATTACGTATGGACATTGAAGCCAAAATACCTACATAAACACTGTTAGTGAGATAAAGGTTGAAAAATTTTAGGATTTAGGATGGAAGGAATCAAAAGAATTTAAATTGCTCTTAAAGTATTCAGTTAAAAATAAAGAAAAAAAAACTAAGATGCAGGAAAAGAAAACTTTTAGGAAATAAACCCTAGTTAGCGTAGAAGCAAAATAAAACTTAACAATTCTGTTTGTCATGCGATGTCAGAAGACTTTACGTCTCAGTTTTACATCGCAGATTCGAAAATTATTCAGGGGCGATGAAGAATTCTTCTCAAACAAACAAAATAGTGGAATAGTGGAAACTTGCAAAGTTGGAACCTAATTTTACCATTTCCCACATCTCGTTCAAGATTAACTTTTAGATTGAACTAATTTCAGGAATATTTTTACTTGATCTGCAAACTTATCAATTTTAAAAGTTCTAGATGATGCTATCTAAAATTACTGGTATAATAATAACGAAACGCCAGCATTTTGGATATTGGAGCTTATATTATTATATACTATCCTTTGGTTACGGTTAGGTTACGGTTAGGCGATAGGCTGACAACCTGTCACTACCAGCAATATACAGATTATATCTTAAGCAACCCTCAAAACTAGTCAGACGTGGCGGAACGACCTTTGTTTGGGTCGTTGACGCTCTGCCTACCCCATTAGGGATAAAGGCGTGATTTATGTATGTATGTATTGTCACATTTGGCAATGTATTTGAGAAAAGCCGTTCAGTGTCACGGATCCATTCACCTCCACAGTGTACTCCTTCATTGAAACCTAGCAGAATCTCAGTACGGAATAAATTACTCCCACCCTAATTGAATTAATTAACCCCACCAACCCCGGCGAACTACAACTTTCCAACAAACTATCAATAATAAATACCTGTCCACTTCAGCCAATAATGAAATTCCCTGGAATCCAGGATCCAGCCATCACATAATAGTAGCTTGACCAAGGCAAGGCGAGTGCACTTGTTCAAATGTTTGCCTAAGTTGGGTACACCATGGAACTAGTTAAAAGTTGGGATATGTTCGCGAACGCACGGATGGGCGATATAGCGATTTCAGATCGACGAGTTTGGTCAGAGTTGAAGATGTTTGTTTCTCTGTTGAGAGTTTGTTATTTCCGTCTACGGTTTTTTAGTTGATATACAATTGCGATATATTTTAATATTAGGTAACACAATTTGATTGAATTTGTAATAAATAAGTGAAGATATCTAACAAAAGACTTTACTGATAACATTAGATATGTACATACCTTTAAAAATTGACACTGTATAAGAGGGTTTAAAATTGAATAATTATTTCAATTGAATAAGAAATAAGGCAAGTTATAAAACTGACCCTTGGGATTCATATTTTAGCAAATTTTGTTCCACACGGTCTCACACAATTTTCCTGACCAAAGGACATAAATGCTCAGTGAAATTTTAAAATGGGTGCCCGATTCATCTTCTAAAACATGGCGACCCTACACCTTCAAATACTTAGGAAGTTCACCGAAGCAGCGGTGGTCTTAAGGTAATCAAACCGTGAGACGTACCTACTCGTAGCTTCGCCTGTACCGTGTTTGTGACCAGAGCCAGAGGTATTTGATGAAATATTGTGCAATGGAAGAATCAGATAAAGGTTTACCTTGTAGACTGAGGAGTAGATTGTGTGCAAATATTTTTTTTATAGCATGGAATAGATAAAGTATAAAACGTCTATTAAAAGCAAGGAATAGAGAGGGGCAAAGCCTAGATCAAATTTCGGAAAGCGGTACAAATTCCCACTGGACTAATTTCCGGGATCAATGTCAAGATCGGGGGGGGGCGGGGGGGTACCTATAACAGGAAATTGGTTCCGGTTTAAAGGTAAAATAAATAAAGTTTTTTTTTCTATTTACAACCTGGAATCATTTCATAACTAAAAATAAAACAATGTTTGTTTATGAATAATGTTAAGTACCAAATACGGAGCCCAAATACGATGGCGTGACTATATTAAGAGGGCAGTTGGTTTAAAGTTAACCAAGGTGGCGCTAGGTAGGAGAGAATGGTATATTTAAGAGATAGGAGGCCTACCACCAGAAAAATAATAAAAGGGCTGAAACTCTTTTACCTGTAAGTAAAATTAAAATTTGAAAGACAAAATAACAAACCTCATGTCCATCTCAAAAACGTAAAAGCAAAACTCAAAAACAATAAATCACAACAGCATCATCATTCATCCGAAGCAAATACCCTCCGCATACAGAAACAGAAATAACGAAATATCAGTGTTTATTGAAGGGGATCGAACTGGGATGAATTGAGAGTAAATTAATAATCGTATTACTTTTTCAGTGGAATGCAAATATTTGACGATTGCGTTGCGGCGAGTGGCGGTTGCCGATACTGCGAACGAGGATGTTGCAGTCAATGGAACTGACAGTGAAAAATTTCAGTTTCGAGGAGATTGGAGAGTGAAAAATTACTTGGCGATAAGGTTGCGCACAGGTAAGCTTGTATGCATACTGAACTGTTAAAAAGTATGGGCGCTTTTCCACTAGACGGCACGTCAACGGCAACGGCGACGGCACGGCGACGATCACGTAACAATATCTATGGGAATCGATGACATCCGTGACGGTGCCGTGCCGTCAAGTGGAAAAGCGTGTCATATAATTTCATTGATTTTCATACATTATCTCACCTACGATATCGTCGACGGTACCGTGCCGTCGCCGTTGCCGTTGACGTGCCGTCTAGTGGAAAAGCGCCCTATGACGTGGAGAATGCAAGCTCAAGTGACCATGTGAACTCGCTTATGTTATGGATTGAGCATAAATTTGCATGTGTAGTGTTTCTTGTATGAATGCAATGCAACTGCTTACTTATACATACATCGGTCTGCAAAGACAGATTGTTTCACTAAATTTAATGACAAAAAATGAGTTTTCTAAAATTTTGTGCATAGTACATCCTTATAGGCAGTAGGCAAAGATTGAATGAGAAAGGCTGAAGACCGAGCTCAGTGTTGAGACAAGGTAGAGGAATTAGTTTTGTTGGTTTTGTGATAGATGGTATATGGATTCCTCCACGAGTTTTTTCATTATTCCAACATTTCCAGTACACAAAACTCCTCGTTTTTAGTTTGACGAATGCGGAGCCGCGTCCCGTTCATTGTAAAACATTCATAATCGGGTTTCCTCACGTCGCAGAGCTCGTGAAATATTTTGATTGGATTTTACACAAACTTTTGTCTAGTTGAATATATTGTACAATAATGAACTCAACATACGATACTATAGGCTTTGTTCATTGTGGAAAATTGAAACACCGGAATTTTATTTCAAAGCTGTAAACCTGAATGCAAAAACATAATGAAAATCATCTCCAGTTTTCAGCAGGCTTGCTTTTGTCTGTAATATTTTACATAAAAATTTTACACTGATTTTGAACATTGAAACACATGAATCCCATTTTGTGCCATTTTATCTGTGAAGAAAATAAGAATAATATAGTAGGTAGGATTATAAAATTGTTTAAACAATAAAATTAGGGGTATTGCTATCGATTCGTACAGCGCATAACTTAACTAAATCTCGACAAATATTATTGCCGTCCCTTTCTCTTCTCTCAAGATACAAATTGACAGGCATAGAATTAAATTAGTTAAGTCGTGATTTTTGCAACTACGAATTGCTACCATTGTCAGTCGTAGAATCCGCTATCGAATTTATATCTTCTGTTTCTAATTTGAGAATGTTTGTTTAGGAATACCAATGTCTTTAGATGTGATAAATGTACTACAGTTAATAGGTGTACGCTAATGTTAAGGTAGCATTCACTCCACCGCTATAATCACAGTGAATCCTCATGGCCACAGCATCGCCCCGAGGTAGCGGGCCGTGTGAATCACACTAAATTATTCCCCGAGGGCCACAACCAACGGTTTAATGAATTTTTAATCAAATTACAACACGGCCCCGTGAGAAATTTCACAGATAAATCTTTGTGTTATCCTGATATAATGGCCAAATCATTGCCGCTGACGGGAAGATGCGAAATTTATTTTTGGAGCGATTCCTCTGAGGAATGTTTTTGGCGCAGTGAAGAAACGTATTTTTTTTTGTTTACTTGGTAAAAATATTAGCTTTTCATTTACCATAAAATACACGATTAGTTTCCAGCAATCAACTTGGCTTAAAATGACACATTCTGCACATCGAAAATTCAATCTTAATTTACTCAAGCGTTTTAAAGTGAATTTAAGATTAGAAAACTTTCGCAAACTAAGTACCTCAAGATGTCTTCTTCTTTTACACAAAATGATATCGAAATAGAGCAGGAGCATAAACTCGCATTCTGCAACTCGCTCGCTTCTTTTGTACAGTTTCGTAGCACACCAATAGAAGACTTTCACCGTAAATTTTCCTACTTATATTGCCCTGTATAGATCCAGTTACTAATTAATGTCACCTCAAGATAAACCCAAGCACTCCAAAACTGATTGCAACAAAGCCCTTTCCCAAACCCACGAGAACATTCCCCGTACGTTGGCTGGAGGTGGCCGTTGTATGATGAGCGCGCATTATTTATAATCTAATATGCATGAAGGAGCCTCGTGGAGTGCGCCCTTTCAACGAAAATATTAAGCAAATAAAAGCGGCTGAGACTTTGGTTGGTGAGACTTTGGTTAGACGAGGCAATGAAGACAGCGATTGAAATGATGAAATTATTGTATGTGATAGCGTGATTGAATTTGATATTAGTAGAAGGAATACAAATAACTCTGCTTGACATAAGTAAACTGTAATATTGCTTGCGTTCTTGGAGTTCTGCGCCTATAGCTATGTTTACATGTAAGGTTTTTGGATGAATTCACTCCATCTTCGCCTCTATCTCAGGTACATTAAGTATAGTACTTTGATACCTACATTAAGAATAGTACTTTACTTACAATCTGTGTATTTAATGTAAATACGGTAATATTACGCAGTTCAAAACATACTGACAGCAAGCAGCAGTTTAACCTAAAAGCACAAACAAAAAATATCTAAGACTTACTAATTCCGCTGGTTTTAGAGCGATCTTAAAACACACATCAGTGTAACTTAAACAAACAGTTAGATTGAGATGTTAAGACAAATACTAACACTTTCTTAAGATAACTTATTATTTTACGGCCTTGAGATCTATGACTTTAATTGAATAATTTGATAACCTAATTTTATGGTTATTAAGACACTGACTCATTATAAGATAGAATTTCTCATACTTTGGAATTGAAAAAGCACAGTGAGTGCAAAAAACACATAATCGAAATCTCTGATATTATCTCAAACTTTTTGCTTTACTCATGACAATGTTTTAGTTTACTTTTAACTCAATACTTTTCACAAAAGCTTCAGTTATGAAGTTTGCAATCTTAGTTTAATTTTGACATCAAGTTTTAGTGGAAAAATACCTTAATATTAAATTAGAACTGTAGACCATGGTAACATACCTACGTATACAATACATATTTACATACGTGAGCGTCAGCCTTTACCCCATACGGGGTAGGCAGAGCGTAAAGTTTTCGCCACGTATGACATAATATTGAGGGCAATTTTAGATTGAAATGAGTATCGCTATAGTGACAGGTTGTCAGTCCATCACTTAAATTATAATACACTACAACCGTCGAATCCCTTTTGAAGATTTTCCTACAGCATGCCAGGGAGGAAAGGCAGCTGGAAAATTCTATGTTTTTCTATCGCTCCCAGTCCAGCATGTAAGAAAATAACGTTTAGAATACATTCCAGACAATAAAATGATAATAAATAAATATAGGATACCGTTCCCAGAAACTAATGTCACCCTACTGTCACAGTCCTCATAACATTTCCCATTTTGGTCACCCCAGTTATGATGAATCGCAAAACATGAAAGGACTCAATAAAGTTTAACTAGAATATGTCCAACATATGGGCAAAGTTTGATTACTATACGGCTAAGTATAGGTCTGTTGGACCAAGTGTTGGTTATGAAATTGTTTGTTGGAGGTTTGCTGACGGGTATTAATGTAGGTCCAGCGTTCTCAGAGAATTTTGGTTCATATGTCATTTAGTAGATTACTGTTGTCGTGTTTTAAGTTTTAGACATGAAAATCAAAATTGTGGGTCATAAATGTTATAATACAATATTATAATAATTATGAGATTCATCAGAGAGAATTATTACTGCCTGCCAAGGGTGATGAGTATGGCAAACACCCTTCAGACACTTAGAACGATGTCTATAATGTCCATTCAATTTTGTGGCTGGTATAGAAAATTATAAGTACAAAGTGTATAAAAATAAGCTGGACAAACTTTAGGGTGTGAACCTACCCGTGAAACTCAAAAACATTCGCAGAGGAACATACCTAGGTCGAAAAATAAAAAAATATAATATTATGAGATATTTGTATGGAAGGCCTAAATATATTTTCATATTTCAACCTATGTTCCGTGGGGAAAGTTGTTTAGTTTCATGGGTAGGTTCACAGTTGAAGTTTTGTCAACAATTTTTTTAACATCCTGTATTCATCCTTTAATAGACTCCTACACCCTGCTTACCCCGTAGGCGTACATAACGTATGAATTCTCGCGGATTAGGAGATATTGGTCCAAAATCCGTGGGTGTGCGTTCACCGAACATTGTTTGCATTGGCCCAACGTTGGTGAGCAAACATTTAATATTGGCTGCAGGCGAGAACGCAATCGATGTAACATAGACGCACGGCACGGAATAGTACATTGTTTAACGAGTGGAGATCGCATTTTCTTCCGAGTTATACATAGTGCTTTATACTACACCTATGAGGAAAATATAATTAAAAATCCGTGTAAAATAAAGAATGATATCACTTACATGAGAAGATATTTTTAAGACATTTGAAGTGTCATCATCCATTCGAACAGAACACAAACAAACAAAACACATAATAAATACAATTACACATTACATCGAAAACACTAAAAACCTTATTTACATTGAATAAGTCAAATAAATCAAAGAACGAAAAAGAATTCGCGCGGACATGTTGATTTTACCATATTTTTTACTTAAAAATATAAGAGGCAAATGAAGCTAAGCACATACTGCCAAAAAATGTAAGTGGCCAGTATCATCCGCCTGTTTCTAGTTTTGAATTATGAATTTAAAAAAAAATAAAGGAGGGGAGAAAATACTTTCTCCCCCCATATATTTTTGCCGCCCGCATATTCGTTCGCTTGGATTTACGTACTTTCTTCCCTTTTTTCAAGTAAGAACTAATATACTTTCCGAATAGGTGTAGTATAAAATACATACTGTAGTTGCTTTTGCTCTGGAAAAGGGCTTATCAAAAGCCGTTCCAATAAATGCTTGTATTTTACAGGTACATACATACATACTTCCATGCTGGACTGGGAGTGATAGAAAAACATAGAATGTGCCAGCTGCATCTCCTCCCGTGCATGCTGTAAAAATCAGCTAAGGGAATCGAGGGTTTCAGTGTATTTCAATTTAGGCGATGGGCTGACAACCCGTCACTATAGCAATATACATAATCATCATCTGTATTAGCCCTCGAAACTTGTCAGACGTGGCGAAACAACCTATGTTTAGGTCGTTTTTGCTCTGCCTACCCGATTAGGGATAAAGGCGTGATTTTATGTATGTATGTATGTATGTATGTATATACGTACATAGTACATGAAATAATGTCTATCTGAAAAAGTAAATTTCAAATACTTAAAACAGACAATTATACCAGGTAGCTCAGTCAACGATACTGAACAAAGTTCACCAGAAAATTATTTCCAGGATTTAAAAAACTAAATATCTGAAAGGTATGGAAAAGCAAAAAGAAACATTTCCTTAAAGAACTTCCTGGTAAATGTTTTTTTTTTAAGTTTTGACTGGGCGAGCAACGTATCAGTTTGCGGGAAGGCTGTCCCATACACCCCCAATTCTAATCAGTAGGCTCTGCAAAATAGCCCTTGTCTTGTTAATACAGTGCCGAACAGCTTGCTCTTGTCCATTGGTGTTCACTAGACATAACTTTATTTAGGTATATCAAAGAAAAACATAGTTGTAGAATTCCAAAAATAAGGTCAAAGCCGTATTTGTTCGTATAGGTAAAAGAGAACATACCTAACCTACCAACACAAGGTCTCCAAACCCATCTCAAAAGCCTTAAAAATCTGGCATAAAACTGTGTGCACCATAAAACACCGCTTCTGCTGCTATACGCAGCGCGTGCCGACGCATCGAGCGGGCGGATTTCAGCGCCTCTGAAACGTCCCAATCCTAGAGCAAACGTTTGCTCAAGTTCACACTCAAAGAATTTCGTGTTTGGCAATGATATGGAACTTTCGGTGTGCGCTGTATAATGAGATTGAACTACGTTTTAGATGATAGTAGCTGTAGAGGCTTGGCTTGTACTTGTGTTCTACAAAAGACTCGCTAAGAAAAGGTGGATCTAACAGGATAAAATTGCAATGTTTTCTATTAAAAATTGTTATTGCTGTGTTTCATAGGTGTGTTCAAATAATATGTAATTATAACATTGTCTGAAATGTGTACTAACTTGTTTCTTTTAGCTTTTCTGAGTCCTATGGTTGCCTGGAAGAAATTCAGCTTACTATATTACTGCTTAGCAGTAAGGACTCCTATTTTGTATGTCATTTTCCCTTTTGTTACGTATTTTTCTGCGCAATAAAGTATATTCTAATAAAAACTAAGCGACTTACTTGTTTGTTCGCTTAGTTTTCATTATAAATAACAACTTGTTTATCGTTTAGTGAAGTATATTCTATTCAAAATATTACAACTACTTTATTAGAAACTCCACTAATCAAGCAGAAAAGGTAAACATTGTATAGTTTGACTTGAAAGGTATTACGGATAGCCGATTTTAAGCACCACTAAACACTATAATTGACGGGTCTTGTATTAATATTGACTATGCTAACGTAGGGCCTACAGACTGTCTATACGATTAATGTTTAACATTGCGTGAAAGTTTATGAGTAGGTATTATTATTAGTTATGTATGATTAAGTTTGTATTATTCAAAATGTTTTTTCGTAGGTGCTTGTAGAGATGTGCTACATAACTATTGTTGAATTTTTGGTAACAGAACCTTTGAAATAAAGTCGGTGTCCTTAGTTTATAAACTAAACTTTAAATACTCAGCCATACACATACAGCTACGCAAAGCGTAAAACGCCTAGCAAAAGGCATTTTTGCCACCTCTGAACAATATTGAGGGCAAATTTTAGATGTAGATGTATGTCGCTATGGAGACAGGTTGTTAGCCCATCGCCTAAATTAGAATTAGACTGTAACCTAATATAACTTAGCTAAGTTTTACAGCATTCCTGGGAGGAGAAGCAGCTGGCACATTCTAAGTATTTTATCATGTTTCAGCATTAAATAAAACTATAATTAGTGCTCTCATTGCCCTTTGTCGCTGATCTAAAATGAAAAATAAATTAAATAAGAAGTTCAGCAAATTGATCACCAAATCCTCCAGTAATCCCGCAGTATAAAAGAAACGGCTGTAAAATACGGAGTGGCAAATTTTTTCATTGTTTTTCCTCATTGCTCCAACGATCTTTGCTTAGACATTTACACCCCCAAATCCAAACAGCTTTATCTCGCATTTGGACATGAATTGAGATTAAGTGTTAATCGATATCTAATAGACACGAAAATTGTTGATTCTACTGTCGTTGAGATTGTCTTGGTCTTTCTTTTCGTATTTACTTTGTTTTATAACTTTCCACCATCAAAAGTCACCCGTGTTATATTATTACTTCAATAAAAATATGTCCTTCATAAGCTGAAAGAAGACCATTGAATTAAAATTTAACTCCTTTTAGCTTCAAACTTAAGTATCAAGTGTAGTAAGTAAAAATAAGATAGGTATTAATCAGACTTTCCTTTGAAAAAGTAAAATTCAGCGATAAACAAATAACTGAAAGAGAACAATAATCACAACTCAAGATTTTGGCAACTACCACCGAAATGACAAAGAAAGTTGGACCGTAAAAATACATTGATAGGAATGAGTGCGACGTTAAAGTGTAAGGGTCGTCGATTGTCGAAAACAAGGAGACATAAAGACGGTGGCGTCTTGAGATCTCGAGTCATCGGACCCATTGCCCCGGAGCTGGGATGCACCCGGGAGAACTACTACGGTTTACAAGTCATAAGATCCTGCGAGAAAAAAGAAAAGACATTTGAAGCAGAATTTGTATTCATTCAACTTTGTCACATTAAAAATATTGACGTCAACTTGACCTTTTTTGCCATAGCAGGTTTAGCTGCTTCAGACACAAAGACGGTGGCGTCTTGAAATCTCGAGTCATCGGACCCATTGCCCTAGTAAATACCTAAATATGTTTAAATTTGAATTTACAAAGAACTTATTGCTTGTCTCTTACACCACCCAAATTACGTGTAAGCTTCATTGCTGAGCTCCGCCGGAATCCGCAGGAGGCAACCGTCTCACACTAACGTACTGAGCGAGAATTTACTCTATACCTACCTTCTTCTTAATTTATATTTTATTCTTAAAATGAGGTGAACGAACATCTCTATCTTATGGTACATTAAATCCGTTTGCAAAAGAAATATCTCCACTAGGCCATTCAAAAACATGTTCATTTAGGAGCTGTCGCTGTCGCTATCAATACAAAATAAAACTATTTCTATAAGTTGACAAACGTGTAAAACATTGGTATTTTATTCATACATTGCATTTTATCGCAGAAAATGTGTGGTTACTTATTACGGGAAAAGGAAAATGATGTAGAACGGAAAGCTAGTAGATGCTTTATGTTTGGTTGAGTTGAAAAAATTTAATATTGTACTAATAATAATATAGAATAGGTACAATAATTATAGAATATAATGTAGAATTCCTAAAATCAAATTGATAGGCATTAAAGTTTTGAAAAAGATGGGACTAAATTTAGTAAAAGACTCTTTTATTTTTTAATTCACATCGAAAACAAATAAACCCCGGCAATAAAAACCCACGAAATGGTGTCAACTCCAATTAAAGCAATAAAAAAGGCCGTAAAACTAATAACATCGTGCTGAAGGCTCAATGCTAAGCCTCCTAGCATGTGCGTGCTATATTACGCTAAAATGATTCTTAATTCATTCTGATAAGGTTCTGTATTATTTCAGTAGGGTGCATTAAAATATTTGTTTATGATTTGAGTTTGAGATATGTCAGAGGCAATTTCCGTAACATGTGAATAAGTGGTTAAAACAGCGTTTTGTCACGTTTTGTCTGGCAATTTCGATAAAAATAAATTGTTTTTGTTGTAAATAGTGAGTTGATGGATGTTTTTAAGAAAAACTGTTACATTAAACATTACTGCTGGATTTTTGTATTTTGTTAACACTGTAGAAGCACCTTAACACCAACTCAGTAGATCATTTCCATAAAGTTGAAAATGGCTACTGCCAGTGATTTAATTGTCTTATAATCTCAGAAATTATAAAATTAATTTTTTTTTTTAATTTTAATTTTTCATAAAAAAGTTAATTTACCTATTCTTAATAAATTGTAAATCATATCCATAGAATATTTTAAACTCATTACAGCCCCAAGCAAAAGCGAATTCAAATAGACCTTTACAAAGCCTAATAAAACAATTATTACGTTCAAGAAGTTCTAACAAAATTTAAATTGAACAAGAAACAGAATCCTAGTACAAGACAAGCGCGTAAATATCGCAGCAAGCGAAAGCGAGTCCGAATAGACCGGGAGCCTATGCAAATTTCATTTACGCGTAATCCACTCAGCGAGATTGCTCTTGATTGATGGACGTAAATTGGAAATAGGCTGCGCTCCACAACGCCCGCGGGTGACAAACCTACTGTTAATGTTGGAACTAGGTTTGTTGACTGGAAAAAACTGGATTAGTACAACAAATAGAGGATACCTCAACGCGTGTACTGGCTTTGTACTTTGTAATTTTATATCTGATATTTTTAGGGGTCAATTCACACCAGAAAGTGACGCGACGCGACGTTGCGCGCATTTTTCAAGAGCATGACACAATATTAGAACTTTATACACTGGGCAAATAGATAGACTTTCCATTGACAAGATCTCGAAAATTTCTCGCGGCGGCGTCGTCGTCATTGGCGTTGGTACAACGAGATGCATCTTCAAGCAGCTTCAAACACCGCTGCGTCGGTTCCCTTCCCGGTGTGAACTGACCTTTATGTTATAATGAGATTACCTCATACTATTATAGTATAACCGATAAGTAGCATAAAAAAACCATATTTTTTCATATTTCAGCCTGTATCCTGTATATATTCGTTTCGAATATAGGATAAACTATCACCGTACGTGTATACATTTTGAAACTGTATAAAAACAAACTAAACAATTCAAACAGCAACAAACCTCATGCCAATAACTACAGTTGGCAAAGTTAGATGATATGAGAAACAGTGATAACATTGAGTTAATATACCGTTCAACTCACTCGGCGCTGAGCTAGCAAAAACATACATTTCAAAGCATGTTTGAACAGGTTCAACACGTTCACTACCTATAGACTACGGAGGAGAACATTAAAGCATGAAGTGATATGATTTACAATTATACCTAAATAAAGATCATTTTTGTTAGTTTGTCATAAGAAAAACCTCATACCTTAAATTTTATTGTACAATAAATTACCTTGAAATTTTACTGTCAGTATTCTATGCTTTCTGTCTTACTGAATGCTATTTATTTTTTTATTTATAGGTCTGCTGGAAGAGATTTATTTTTATAAATTTGCTGTACCTGCTGTGTCATTGTGTTTATGTAGGTAAGGTGTACAATTAACTGTTAAATAAACAAACTATACATTTTATTTGAATATTATTTATTTGACATACTTCTTGATATTTTTAAAGTGATGGTGTGTAGGATCCCAGTGTGAAGTTTGAACTATTAAAAATGTAAACAGTATTTTAAACTTGTTGGCAGTGAACATGTTAAAACGCTTCATATTACGCATTTACGCAACTCTCCACTACTAACTGACTAAACGAAAACTTACTATTTGCTAAATGTCTGCAACTATCTGTTAAATGGTTTTGAAATGTATTTTTCTTTTCATAACAATTTTCAGCTAGAAATATTTCCACCCAATAATCAAACTTAATGTTAAAAAAAACACTAACTATCAAATTTTATCAAATAATTGGTAGATTGACAAGCGTAGTAGTGAAGAGTAGTAACACGTTGTTTTGTGAACTGTAATAAAACTTATAATACCAACCTTCTCAATCAGAAAAATATGTATCAATGTTCAAACATGGTTCAAACATACTGCCGTAATAGTTTCAATTACAAATCCATCGTTATTACTGAAAACCCGTCTATTTGTAATAGCCTCCTCGTCGGAGGGCCGCCCAAATACTCGATTATGTTTTTAATTGAACCGGACTGGATTTGACACCGCCGTCGGCTCACTTCGCTCTGAGTTCGCTATTTAAAATTGAAGAGCCGAATTTTAGCGCCAAAAGACTAGTAATTGCTCTAAGATTTTATAGGTACCCATGGCGGGAGAATTTATAGGTTATTTTGTACAAATTAATTGATTTAAAAAACAGTTTACAGCCTGCCCACTTACCAAAATTGCAATGAACTAAAACCCTAGTCTCAATACCATCTGAAATGTCTGTCAAAGTTTGTCAGATGTGGCGAAAATGGAACGAATGGAAGCTAAGTTGATGTTCTGCCTATTATCCCGTTATCATCAAATCATGATTTTATCTATGCGTGTCATTAAATTACTCTAAACAGGTTCACATTAAACTACTGCCACTTAAAATAAACTGACATTTAAACTCAAGACCGGTTCTAAAAAAGGTCATGACAATAAAAAGAAACTGCACTCCGCATTCCGGGACACTCTGTGCCGGGACACCGGGACATACGGGACGGTGGATGTTCGAATCGTTTGTCTAGATGTGTCCTGTCCCGTTCCACTAGAGTGGGTACCTTCCAGACACCTGTTCTTGTCAGTATCGAATTGGGGAAGATGTATAGTTGGTCCGAAGATGTACTATTCGGTGTATTGTGTTGCTCCGGATAGATTGTGTCGGTTGAATCGGGTGATGGATGGAGTACGGTTTGTATCGTGCTGCTGAATTTGGCGAGAATAAATCCATAACGATATAAAATTAGGTCTTTATCCCTTGCGGTGTAGTTAGAGCGTCATCAGCGTTGATACATACATTTTTGTCACTCCTGTCCTATTTCAGCATGGTAGAAAAGTAGGTAATTGAAAATTTACAGTGGTGTAGTTTATTTTGTGTATATTAAGAAGGCAGTTTAAACATCCAAAAGAAAGGGATTTTAGAATAAGCTTGATTTTAGTTAATTACTTACTAAATCACTACAAATTCAAACATAAATCATAAATCGCCTCAAGATGTAAGTATGACTTTCAATATAGGAGAAATAAACATAAAATACACTTTGGCTTCCATGAAAAGCAACACTCTCCTACAAACATCCGTTACCAGGGGAATAAAATGTAATTAGGTACTTACACAGTTAATTATTATAATACATCACAAGCAGAAATAAATCCCCAGACGCGAACGTAATTATACCGGTCTAAGTCAATTTTTCAGTTCAGCAAATATACGATTTGGGTAATTACTCATTTGAACGAACATCACAACTCCAAATCCGCCCATTTGAAGTGTAAATTACTAATTATCACAAAGCTAATTGGAAGAAAAACAAATAATTATGTCTAGATGAAAATGAAGAGGCTCTAATATATTTGTGTTTGGTAAAATAAATGAATCACACTCGCATGATATAAACGAACTTTGAAAAAAAATATTAACATTCAGGAGAAAAGATGAATTATGAATGATAATTAGAAAAGTTTCTTTGAAGTATAATGTGTTGAATAGCTTGCCTGACTATTTTCATAAATATTTTTTAATTTGATAGCCTTAACTTTCTAAAGTAAATTAAGTAGGTAGGTTTATTTTGTTGTCAATAACCTATGGGTAGCTGTGAACACATCTTTTAACAAATTATTAAAAAAAGCGTATAACTAACAAATGTAGTATTTGTAATATTGTGCCATAAAGCACACCCTATTATAGAGCCATTAAGCATTAAACACACTGTAATAAACGCTCTATAAACTAAAGAAGCGTTTAAGCAAGTTCTTGTTCCACAAAAGAATTAACTACTTACGATTCACAAAAACTTTCGCGAGGAACCTTTTTCACTCCTTTGCAGTCTGCAAAATGTTTTGTTTCTCTAGCACCCTGAATAGCTCCACCATCAATTGCAGTGCAGCCGGCTTTGTCTTCAGGAATAAAGGCAAGTCCATTGGCAATGTCCGTTACCAGCCGCCATCTTGGATTTAATTTCGTAATAAGAACGCGCGGGACTCTTTGATGACGGTTTACTTACCTGTAACAAGAAAAAGTTTTAATTAGCACATGTTTATCGATGTATAAATAAATTAGAAAATTAACAGAAAAGGCTAAAATTCTTGGAATTTTCGTAGCTATGAAGTGAGAAACTGAAATGAAATCGCGGGACATAAAACTTGTTAAAAGTGTCTATTCTTGTTATTGGCTTAAACTTCTGAGACATCACGGCAAAAAGCAAAAGATAAAATATGTAGTTCACTCTTTCCCTGAATAAATCCAATATTGTAATGTAACGCAGGAGTTGATGTTCATTTCTGCAAATTTTGACTGAACAAATTATTTTTCTCCAGTGCTGTCTATGTCAAAACATCCAGTTTAATAAGCACAGATCCATCAAACTGTCAGTCTGCATAGAATCTGCCTTCAGCCGAGGCAACACCTTAATTTGGTTCGCGGGAATTTCAATGCAAAACAAAGCAAAGTCAGACGAATAAGTCTCAAGTCAGTGATCAGTCAGGGGCTGCCAAACGGTGATACAACCAGCTTTTTGCATTATTCTGCTACAGTACGTCAAGACTTTAAACAAATGTGGTGAAAATAGGAACTAATGCCGCCAACGTAGCCACCATCGCCATTTTTGACGTGATAACGTCTTATAAATTGATGAACGGCGGCTGCACGCACGAAAAAACATGACTCATTGTCACGTTCCGCCTGAGCCATGCGTGCAAGCGAGAGCGCAGAACAAGCGATAGAGAGGCACGATCGGCTTAAGCGTTTAGCTTGCGATGCATTTTTTATGACGTCTTCTCGTAAAATTATCGTCCGTAAACCGACTTTACAGACAACCAATTTTTAACAGTTCTCCCATGCAGCGCCCTCGTGCACGTTCATTTAAAGCCTTGACGTATTGTACATCTGTCATTTCTGTGGACATGTTTTTAGAGTAATAGGTGTTTTCGATATTTCGATGCTTCAAATTGTTAGGGTTATTTGATTGATGGAAGTTTTTCCGTGAAAGAGTTGCGTAACTAAAGAGTTTTATATGTTTTTGTAAAAATATTATTCTGTTCCGCAAAATCTGTTTATAAATATTTTTTTTAAAAGTCAGGAGAACATAATAAGTATTTTTTCTTTTCTCTACATGGATGATTTTATTAATCAAAATTTCGAAGTCAACTATTTCGCTTGAAATCTAAGTTTCATGAAAAAAAAAACGTAGTAACCCGTTCATTACCTTCATACCTCGTGACGTGTCTGGACCCAATAGCTGGAAGCGTTTTGAGAAACCGCTTAGCTGCAGCTGCTGGCATTACCCCGGAGCAACTGTCCTTTTATGTCCTCTATGCGCAGAGTACCCGATGGAAATAGCAGGAGTAACAATCCGAGTGATTAGACACGCTTGTATCCCTATGGGGTAGGCGAAGTGTTAACGACCTCCTAAAATGGCGTTTGTGCTACGTCTAAGGTTTGAGGCCAATTTTAGGATGTTTATTATTGTGAAAGGTTGTCAGTTCATGCTCTCCTTGCCTTACTGACTTTTACAGTATGCCCCGGGACTTTAAACAGCTGCAACAGTCTATGTTTTATGCTTACAGTCCAGCATGCAAGATTGCAGTACTACTGCAGCCTTTTATGTCCTTTATGCCAAGAGAGTGGCTGATAGAGATAGTACGAGCAACCATCCAAGTGAAAGGGAACATTTGAGAATTAGTTTTGTCGTAAACCACGTTGGTTAACCATTTCCATCACGCTTTTATGATTTTCAAGTCAGTTAGTGTCTTTTTTATTGTCTGTGCACAGAATGGATCTTTTTTTTTTCAAATCATGGTTAGGCAGACGGGAAGGAACAGTCCATTTGACAGTATCTCAGTATCTATTGTAGCGATTTTACAAAATGTTTATAAACCTAATTGCCTGACAAGTAAGTCGTAGGACTTGTAGGTGCGGTCACTGTCCTTGATAGTGGTTGCTGCACAAACCATATCAGGGAATTAAACGGTAAACTCTAATACCCGGTTTCATCGCACCGCTCCACCCGACCAAAAAAAAAGAACAATAAAAGTACCATGAGACCTTTCTTTGCTCAACATCTTTCGTCACAAACATTTAACACTGACTTCCAGACAGCAATATTGAGCTGAAAAGATAAAATCTAGAGTTTCAGAGAATTTCTTTATTTCTAGAAAGAAGCAAATAGACAGCGTTTAGATGGTAGAAATAAACGAAATGCAACGAGATGTAAAATTCCTTTATTTTAGATTAAGTTTATTGTTGGCTATATTTTGGGTCTGGGGCTTTATCTAAGAAACGCTTTCAAGTTTTTATTTTTTGGAAAGTACTTACTGTCTTAATGACAGACATGCAACCACTTTCATTTTACCTTACGGCTTACGGGGTGACCAGAGCATCAATGGCCCGTTTTTGCATATTACCACGTGTGAATTTTTTTATCCATCAGTGAGTCAGTGGGCAATTCGGTAAGAACACGAGTAATTAAATCTCGACTAAAATTATAACTGCCCTTTTCTGTTCAATCATGATAGAAAGTGACAGATCATAATGATATTAGTCATCTCGTTAGCAACGCCGAATTGCCCTCAGTTCCAACCCATAACAAATAGACTGATACAAGAAATTCTATCACTACTTATTTAAAAAATTTGTATTACTTATTTTATTATATAAAAAAAATATATAATATTATAATTACTTTCAAATCAAGCATGTTTCAACCAAATGATTATTTCTGTTTAACGTTCTTTCTAAGTTTCAACTCTTTATATATACAGGAGTGAGTTATTTATCTTTGCCGCCGTATTTTTTTATATTATTTAATTATCTTAATCCGTTCAGACAATTAATCACGAGAAAGTGTCAAAAAACATCAGAAATCCAGGATTTGTGTATTACTATTTACCAATGACTTTTTCACACATTTCTCTTTAACGTTCTTTCTAAGTTTCAACTCTCTGTCTAACAGGCGTGAGTTATTTATCTTTGCCGCCGTATAATAGAATTTAATTAAGTTGCACGCGACATGCCTTACGCGCCCGGAATTTTGTGAAGTCGCTTCGCCTCCCCAACTCGATACACGGTGGCTGTGTATAACTTTGTATAGGTGTCGCCGGCAAAGTGGTGAAGTTTCTGGGCGTTGAATGGAATGGCCGGATTCCTTATTTATTTTAATGGGTATTGTGGTGTTAATTGAGAAAAATATATTATTTTAAAGATAAGTACCTAAATAAAAATGCATTATTCATGTTTTTAAATTATAATTAAATTATGTATAGTCAATTCCTGATTATGCGGCAGTCAATCTGAGGTAAGGAGCCTACATTTACTCAACTCACGGAAATGTGATCCAGGTTTTAAATGTCAAAGATGTTTGATCCAATTTACATTTAACGTGACACTGACTAACTTGGCCTAAATTACTATTGTGCGTAATATTATTTCATTTCCGTGAGTAGACACAAGTCCATCTTCGTCTGAACTTCTAAATACCTCCTTCTAGAACGCCATGCAGAATAGTATGGCAACACTTCAAAATATTGAGGACAATTTTGGATTGAAATGTGTATCGCTATAGTGACAGGTGGCACTATTACCCTTGAATCCCTTTTCTGGCTTCTAGAGCATGCCCGGGAGGAGAAGTTGCTGGCTCATTCTATGTTGTTCTATCGCTTCCAGTCCAGCATAGAATGGTTTACATTTACATAAACGTATCATATAAATTAGGTGGGTAGATTTCGCTGGCAACTGTAAGGTACGTTAACTGATTGTTATTGGTTCTTTATGAACTTAAACGATTAATAAACCAGCTATAAACTATAAAGATTTTCAATAAAAAAACCGTAGGTACGGTATTTATTGTACATTTGATCGTACCGTGATTAAAGCGCACCCTGGCGGGTTATATGAACCGTTTTTTCATCAGTTCGTTCGTTCGGAAGAAGAGCTGGGTGTAATTAAGTCGAATATGCAGTTTTTATTAACTTCTAGTATTTAATCAACTACTCACTGGCAGTATTTACAACATATGCAAAGGCTTGTTATACAGGGTGTTTGGAAGCTATAAGTGCAAAGCCAGATTAAGTACACATCTGACATGACCTACAAAAAAAAAATTACATACCGACTTAAATTCAGTTCGAATCTGCAAGAATTGCTGTCTATATTATGATAACGTAGCGTAGGTATATAAATGTATGTGTGTATGTATTTCATGTGAATATTAATTATACGATAAAGAAGCACTATAATGTTAAAACATTCCGTTGTAATTATAGAAACATGGGAAATTACAAGAGCCGAGTTTCTTATTAGCGCTTCCGAGAAGTGGTTATCGAGCACAGAGAGGGATGTAGGTAGAGAAAACTTTTGAAACGCCCCCTCATTTTAGAAAACATACAGCACCCAAGTTTTAGGTATCAATGGCCACTGTTATCCGAACAAAACCAACAGTAGAATCGGAAAGAGACTTTATTTAGTATGTCATAAAAGATTGTAAAAATGATATCTTGCCTTCTCTTGTTTTAAAGTTTCTTAATTATATATTATGTAAAGATCACACAATTTTATGAAAACAGAAAAACGTAATTTATTTTTTCTTTGTTGGCACATTGAGTCCAAAAAATGTCCTACTATAATTTACATGAATTTCTGGATCATAGCTTTATTCGCCAAAAGTTATGATAATCATAAATATAAAGTAATTCGCCGCCCCTTCCTAACTCCGTCTCTGTTTCCTTGGGGGGATAATCACGTTAGTACGAACGCGTGTTTGCGCCATATATTTGACGGTTGACTTGCGTTCTAGTTGCGCTGAAGGGTGACGATGTTGGGATCGGAGTTCGATTGATGGCATGTATAAGCTATTTGTGTAGTAATTAATCCTGAATATACAGGCTTCGTGTTGGAGTTATTTATAATACAAGTAGGTATATGAGTCAAGGTAGTTACACTTGCACCTCTAATCTTACTTTGACATCATTTTGACGTATAATATTTGGCTATTATATCAAATTCACCGTAAGAGATAGAGGATCCCCATATATATCACCAACTTGAAACTTTGGTCCTTAAAATTAATAAGCAACAATGAACTGACACATTTTTATTGAAAAAATTGAGACCATCACAGGCCTTCACATCGTAAAGGACGCCCAGTCGTTTACGCGAACATTCAAAATAACCTACAAAAGTCAATTCCGTCCCTTACGCTCCATAGGCAACCATGTCACGTACTACGTCCCGATAAATGATTATTGCCATGGAGGTGCCTTGCTTTCCGAACCACTGAAACCTTAGGAAGCTATTCGGGGAGAGATGTGGAGCGACTAGATGAGGCGCAATAAGACACTTATAGGAACTATTGATCTGATCTTTGATTTTACAGTTGAGTGATTTTACTATGTAGATAAGATAGGTACGGGCGGACTGATAAATGCATAATTATTAAGTTTATTATTTAAAGTATATGGGAAGGTATAGGTATGATATCTATTCGGGGACATCACAATACTTTTAAGTAGCTTTGAGCCGAGGTTGATGGGGTTTTTCCTATAGGTAAAATCAAAATAATATTAGGGTAATATTTATTCACGCAACAATCCAAAATTAAAAACACTGTACTTTACATAAATTAAAACAATGTCCATTTAATGTTGTAGTTCAAATAAGAAATAATGTACGCGAGTTATAATAAAATTTTGAGATGTAAAAGAATCTTTATTTTGCCTTGTCTAGTCTTGTATATCTTCAAGAATGTATCGTAACACTGTCCAAAATTGCAAAGTTAAACAATTGTCACGTACAGCCTACCTTGATACTTATCTGCTATGGTCTTTTGGGTTCGTAGCATTATGTAAAGTGAATGTCCCCATGTATAGGGTAGGAATGTACTGACAATAAAGAATTTTATACCCGTCCCGAGATATTGCACATATTTTGTGACACTTACCTTTGGATAGGGTTGCAACTGGATTTTAGATACTGTTTTTCCTGATAATATATAGGTAGGTATAAAGGTAGTTAATAGTTATACTTTTGATTAGTGGTTTTCTTATTAATGTTTTTCCTGTAAAATACAATATGTGTTATTCAACGGGACCGAAAAAGGATCCAATATTAATAAAAAACTATTCAAACTAACCTAGACAATAAAATAATACATTCCTAAAAACGGTTTTCACTTTCAAGAAACATTCTGTTCATTCGTTTTCCCCATTTGATGTAAAATAATTATGTTCGATTTAGTATTTTAATTGTAACTGGTAGGAATTTGCGGTGTATCAGAAGTAACCTGTTAAAGACGTTTCTCATCCCTAGTCCACATATTTGTCACACTTATTACGGCGTAGCGTGTAATAAACAATTTTATTTTTTATTTTCTCTCCGCCATTGTTGATCGGCCATATTTTAGTACCTTTGGGGCTCTTCCAATGGGCTCTTCAGAAAAATCGATGCTGTACTGTTTATTACGCTCAGTGAGTACAAATATATTTTCTTTTTAGGTACCTGTTTGCGTTTAATTACTAATAAAATCTGTTTATTTATCTTGCAATGTCTTTCTTTATAATTAGGTAAAAAAAAAAACTAACGTTATTAAAAAATAATATAAGATTTTAATAAAATGCCTCAATACAAAATCAATATTGAATGACTCGCCTACATGAGGTTTTTACCGGGAAAGCAAGGCATAAAATAATTCATAAGATTTGCACTTCGTTTCCGAATAATCCATCCACTAGTAGACTGTGTACTCGAGAAAAGAATAAAAAAGTTTGATTTAAAAGAAAAAAAAAACAATTTAAGTTCAATGATTATCAAGTTGAATTCTTTACTGAAATGTAATAATTCTTTTTAAGATAATTAATCCGTTTTTGTTCTGACAATCGTAGATTAGTACCTAAAGGCGTGATTTATTGTATGCCACTGATATTTTAGTTTCGCTATCAAACGAAACATTTCATTTTTAACCCCGCAGTTCATAATTACAAATCCCCGACCAAAAAACATAAAAAACATCGCTTCAAAGAGAAAACATCCGCGTTATTAAGGCACCCGCGGACCAACTAGCTGTTATATCAGCTGTGAATTTTCCCTAATAAATATTCGATTGGTTGGCCGCTAGCCGGCCCCCAGCGCTTTTGTTATATAACGGAATCATAATTTAGAACTCAACTTAGTTGGCAATTCGACGAGTTTGAGTACTAATAAGTCAATGTAAATACTATTAATTTGAAAGGTTTTTGAGCTAAGTTTTGAAAAGTTTCAAAGTTGTATGTTTATGTTTTAATCTGGGTCTCTGTTCCATAGACCGTTAAGAATAATTTTGTTTAATAAGATATGTAATAAAATTTATTAAACAATTATTATGATGATAAATAACTTTGTAAGTAGCCCATAAGAAAGTTCTAAAAATACATTTCAACTTACCACTTAAATTAATAATAATCTGACTCAAAAGATTATTAAACGAATGCTCTTTCATTAACACGAAACTCAATAAAAGACGTGGGTAGTCGGAAAGCTGCAGGAATCCGGCTCGAACCTATGTCGAGTTTTGTCAGTTTTCCGTCCGTGTTTAGCTGTCAAACTTTAAAGTGTTTTTGGGGTATTGGGTGTAAGAATGTAGCGATTTTTCAAAGTGTGTGTCTGTCTGTGTCGATGTGTAAAATAATTTAAAATTAGCACTGTCACTTTCTTAAATTCGAAGCTAATCTGTATTTTTGAACGACACTTTTTTGACATGATAACTTCTTATAAATCGATGAACGCCGGCTGCACGAACGGAAAAAAATTACTCATTGTCACGTTCCGCCTGAGCCATGCGTGCATATGAGAGCGCGGAACAAGCGATAGAGAGGCACGATCAGCCTATTGTACTATTATAGGCACGATAGTACTATTATAATTAAACGTTTGGCTTGTGACGCATTTCTTATGACTCTAGAATCCAGGAATACAGATAGGTACTCCACACCAGCACTTTTCCAAAAATAAACTCGCTGTCCGCTTATTCCTTAACATTCCAGGTCTGCTCCATAGCCTGTCGTCATTCGCTCCAAGCTCCTTTGACTCTGGAACTATTCGTTAAGTACCCCCCCCTCTCCTACAGAAATTGTTCCGTGACTGCTGCCTATTACCGTTTGAGAGACGATTTTGAGAAGCCACTTTTGTACATAAAACAGGAACTGCACTTTTGTCTGAGCTTAAAGCGTAGTATTTCGAGAGTTGATAGAAGTAAAATGACAACTAAAAATGTCTTTGATGGTCATTCGGTTTGGTATAAAGCCCGATAACAATATGGGGCAGTTCACACCCGGAACCCGCGACGCGTTCTTACTTACACAATACCTAAATACTTCAAGCAGCTTCGCTCTGCATTGCGTCGCGTCGCTTCCCGGTGCGAATCGGTAAAATTTTGCTGACATTCCTAAATATTTATTTAAAAGAAAGAAATCACTAGTACAAAATAAAGACGTGATAGCGAGTTTCAGGATGACGAGACCTAATTTTGATTGATGCGTTGACAATTCTCTGTGCCAAGAAAAAAACTCTGTATACACCACCGTCGTCGATTTTAATCGTTGATCCTATTTTGTGTTGATTGTAATGGCGAATGCAAGTGCGTAATGGTTACAAAATGATCGATAAATACCTCTAGTATTAAATGTAAATCATTTTGTTTGTGGTGTGGTATTTTTCCACGCTATAAAAGAAGTCCTAGAATATTATCAAGTATTTTTTAGGCAACCATATTCCCTTTTACATCCCCTGACAATATGCCCATAGTCTCACCCAAAGCAATAACCTGCATTGCAAAGAGAAAAACAAAACAGGTACAAACCAAAACAATGCATAACTCACACGGCCTCACCACTTTACCTGACCGAAACACACGGCGCGGCTGCCCGAAAAAACGCGATATCAAAAGTGCCCATCCCCTATTTGAGAAGTTCACAAGAGTGCCTTACAACCCCCCACCCGCCCAATTTGGCTGAAGGGCGCTCGACTGCCCAGGTAGTGCCTCTGACGTCCTAAGTACTCTGTGCTATGAAATATATCGACCATACGTGCGCGCGAAAGCAGAAATAAAAATAAACTGAAAACGCTAAGTGTCAAAGTCCATTTTGGAAAGTGCAGCGTGGCGCAGAGCAGATGAGCGGACAGAGTTGAGTAGGGTTTGTCACGTTATGTTGCTTGGGAGGTCGCAACGTGTATAGTTAATCTGCTTAAAAGTATTTCGCCAGTTTTGCAATGCCTGTCTTGGGAGTTGCGCCATCCAGAAATTAATTTTATGTTATCTAGAAGTTTAAAATTTAAAAGTTTTGTTAAATATTTTAATTAGGATTCTAAACCTAGAAAATTAAAATGTTGAATAATTCATAAAATTGCTACATATATTATGAATAAGAACCCATACCACAAATTCTAAGAATTAATTACATAAGTAATATATACCTATAAAATCTTGTAGGTATTCTTCCCATTCTAAACAACTACATAAAAAAAAAACTATTTCATATTGAGGTCACGATCTCATTTGTCAGCTCAGTATTTACAGAAGTTTTTTTTTATTTCGTCGCTCCGGAGTAGGCAGGTTTTGAATATCTTTATACACCAGCTAATTGTGGCATCGTTGTGCATCTCCAGTAGGTAGTTATAAATTGTCTGCCTGCTGCGGTTTGCGACCTTTTCGACACTGAAAAAACCATAAACTGAAAATTTATTATTATTATCATAGGATAATCAATCATACTAAAGCGTATCCAATTTTACAATAAGCAGACTGCATAACATGGGTACATTTACTAACAAAAACGGAAACATGCACAAACTTTAACAACTTATTTCATAGATATTGAAAACACCCAGTCCAGTTTTCAAGAACAAGCCGCCGGCCAAACAAAGGCACTCCCTATTGCCAAGAAATAAGTAGGTACCGATTCGACGAAAGTTTAACTACCCTCAAGTTTCAATATCAGAACCTCCACGGCTTCGTCCGGCGCACTTTTATGTCGGCTAATAGAATTTCCGCTACCGCCTACTAACAGGAAGCTTCCGCCCCTGAATATTGCGATGGAGTTATTATTTTTCATGGACTCGATAATTTTATACTTTGCTATGATAAATTAATTGATTGCAATTTATGAAATGAAAAGTAAGAAACGCTTGCCATTCGTTTCCTGAAACTTACTTACTGTAAAAGTCTAAACTTACATGATGACAAATGACATGTACTTATACTATTACTCCATTCGTTTAAAAAAATAATTTTAGCCATACTATACATTCCCTTACGTTTGTTTTGTTCGCAAGACGCGTCGCCAGTCGCGCCGCCCGAAATTAGTATAACCCGTGCACATAAAGAAACGATCTATAAATGGCCGACCCTCGCATGCGTTCTCGCTAACTCTCTATTAGGTAGAGCGAGAACGCATGCGAGGAGGACCAATCACGAAGCGAGCCGACGCCATTTTCAGATCGTTTCTTTGAACGCACGGCTTATATTGCAGAAATTATTTCTTAACAACGAATGGAGCTTTTTTTTTTGTAGTTAGATTACGAGTCGGTAGAGGTGTCTGCAAAGCAAATGTATTTTATTTATCGGTATTAAAATGATCTCATCTGATTTATGGTTTCCATTTTTAAGCCTAATTTTACTTATGGTTAAATCTTTAATGATTTAATATTACCTGTTGAAGCTAGGAAGATTAGGCTTTTACCAACAAAAAATTACTGAACAGAACATTATTACACAGAATTACTGCTTTTCTTCCAATTGAGTGGGGTTTTCGAGTCGACATATGACCCATATTTGGTGTCAGAGTTTTTAGATCACCTAATGGCATTTCTATATTTTTATAAACTACTGCTACTACTAATATACTATTTTTGTTATAGAAACAGAGTCTTATTTTTGTATGGTCTATGTTATTTTCGATAGCACTATTAACCCTCTAGCTTTGGCCGCTTTATTATTGCGCCGTAGGTTGAGATCTTGCTTCAATTGCTTCCTCGAAATATTGTTTGATGAATTCTACTAAGATCCTTTTTTAGATTTTGAAGTAAGTAAAAATTTTGTCTTATTATTTTTAGAATGCTAGAGATCTACCTACTGGTACTTTGACAAATATTGTAAGATGAGACGTCGTGGCATATGAACATTATCTACTGAGGGTTCCCCATCTGATAATACAATCGAAAACAGATACACATTTAGGCTCGCATTTATAAAGTGATCTCAGGATTGAGAGCGGTATTGAGTACGGATTTGACAGGTCGTTTTGTACTGAAAAAAACATTTCTGATACGAACTCAAACTCGCCGTCACTCTTGAGAGTTGATTATATAAATACGCGGGCCTAAGATCACGAAGAATGTTACTCACAGGGAGACATAAGATAGAAATCATCAGCCATTTTAATTACCAGTTAAAATCAATCTCCTTTCCTCAAATTAAGTCCCATCCAAATTTAAATTAAAAAATAAAATTTTCTACTGCTTCCATACTTCCGGCCCCGCCAATTGCCTACAAAGCCTCTTTAAATAGTTTTAGAAAGCGCCGGGGCTTCTGTTCGCGACCGCCATTTTCCTCTCCCCCTGCTTCCGTTCTTATTTACACAAGAAACCTTCAAAGTCCCAAGTTGTTGGTACTTTCTGTAAAGCTTCGCGCACCTACCCTTGTTCGTTTCGCTTGCCTCCTCGAGGGAACGAATAGTGATGGGTTTCACGGTAACAATGTTAAGTTTATTCTCTTTTTTATACTTACAAGGTAATTTTAAGGTGAGTGCAAGTATTGTAAAAGTGCGTTTTACGTGGAAGTGATAATTTTTTCATAAAAAACAAACAAACAAAGATCGAAACATAATAATAATTCATGTTACAATCTTTATTCTTTAGGAAAAAATTATCACTTTTATGAAGTCCAGTTAATAAAGTTAATTAGGACTTTATGATGTTATACATGTTATGGGTCGTTGTTCGACTCAAAAATCCACTCGCTAAGAAGAAGAAGGTAAATCCCGTATTTCAACTAGCTTAAAGATCAGTGTGCAATGATTATCTGTTGAGTGTGAAAACTCGTAGGTTCAAGGTATTCCCGGACAAAAGCAACATTGGCTAAATAATATAATACCCATTCAAAATACGTTTAAGTTGCCAAAAAAATATTAAGGAAATGAATACAGTCGATACATTTGTTGCAACAAAGCATATTCTTACAAAACTACCATTGTGGCCTCACATCATCCCTCAACAAAAGATCATCTTTTGTACAAAATAAAAACGACCAAAAAAGCTCAACTATAATACCGTCCCTTTCTTAATCATGGTCTAATACATTAATTAAATTGGCAAAAGGACAAAGCCGGAGATATCAAAGACTTTGACCGCTCACATGTAGTGGTGAATGGGCGAATGGAGTTCAGTCTGCATTCAGAAAGGACCTATCAAAAAGTTGGAGTCCTTCTGAGTCCTCGCATTATTTTGAACTTTGACCAATGTTGCGTGCGGACCGCTCGCCTTCCGTTGAATTCAGGGTTGAGTAAAATCAAAGATATTTTTTTTTAAGTCAAGCGAACCCTCTGCATCAAGCCGGGAAAACGCTAGGCAGTTTTTTTTTTTTTGGAAAAGTAATGGAAATATTCAGGATATTTTAATTAGGTACGTATATTTTATTTGATAAAATTTAATTGACATTTCTCTTTGCACCTATAAAAATAATTCTTCAGTTGTTATTATTTCTCTCACATAATACCTTAATCAAAATAAGAATCTTGCATATTTTTTTTTTTTTATAAAATATTTTCGGCGAGGCTTTATTTTCAGTCTTGCCACTCGTATTTTTTTTTTTCATATTCTCATATTATTTAGAAAATGTGTCGTTGTTTTTAGTTGCAACTTAGTAGCTGTCTGTCTGGTGACAACCCTACGAATCCTCTAAGGGTACCAAATGAATCAATTCCACTCATAACTATCAGTCGTCGCATTTATTTACTTTCCTTAACAAAGAAATAATCCCATGAGGACCGACTCGTCAATACACTTGCCAATACACGACGAGTAATTATACAACTTTGATTAAAGTTCCCTACGTTTGATTGATGCGGTGTTAGATATTTGGGAATTCTATCGGAAGTTTATAAGACGAAAGTTACAGAATACAGTGTATTTTATTCTACAGACATAATCAAGTGATTGCAAAGATTTAAAGAAGTTTAAAAAGTATGGGGAATTTGAGCCCATATAAAACAAAATGAGATGTCAAAAATTTTTGATGATAATTTTTTGACTAGATATGACATGCTATGGCATCATAATTTTTCTAAAGATAGAGAAAGCAAGAAAATAAAATGATGAATGAGGAACTTTTTATAATACGTATCTAAGTATTAACTTACGTTATTTGCTGATACCGACTTTGAATTTAAACAAAATAAAATACTGTAGCGTTATTTATAATCAGCTATCTACCTAGGTACTTAGTTTGAAAATATAATTTTAATCAAAAAGCAATTAGATAGTTACTCTGAGCTCTATCCCCAAATCTCATCAAGTACAACACAGACGAACCGAAACCAAATGATTTCAACCCCGTTCGAGTTAATAATTCCCTCTATATCCTGTTAAGTTGGTTACCTCAGCGACCTGCAACTTTCCACACATTAGACGAGCTGCTTAAATATTTAAACAGGAAATGAATTTAAAGTCGGATCTACAGTATTTGCGGTTGCATTTTCACTGCGAAATAGTGGATTGTGTGTGAGGGAGCTTAGGTTTTTGTATAAAACTACTTGAATTTTATATAAATCTATTTAAAATGAAATAAACAATAGATTCATTAAACTTACCTTATTGTAAAATAGAAATACAATGTTAAAGATACTGTAGTATTAAATTACAATTTATATAAAATGTTTGGACTGTTTTAGATGTTTACAAAGAATTTTATTACTACTAAAAAGGATATCGGCAAAAGAAACTATATGTAGGTATTTAGAAGCTCGAATAATAAAAATAAAATGTTTTTTTTTTTAAATAGATGAAATTATTTCAGAAAAGGATTTTTGGCATATTATGGAGCTTCTTCCTAACTTATTAATTACTTAGGTATGACAGAAAAAAAAAAATAACTATCTGATAAGATAATTACCAATAAAATGAACGTGAGTAAAAGTATTGTTAGTTTTAAAAGCTTATTATAAACAGGAGTATGAAAAGCTGTTATTTGCTGAATCAATACAGAATATCGAAAATTAATTACATTGAAATACTAAAAACTCCCAGTCACGTATTACCAGAACAATTCAATTAATTTTAGTGCATAGAAAACAATTCGACAATAAATTCATTCGGAATATTAGTAATTTCGCATATCATAATAATCATTTCAAACATTTCATTGAAATACTCATCAGTTAATTGAAAGCAGATTATTATATATAGGTAATATGGCGGTAAAACAAAAAGGGAAAATTAGATGCGGTGGTTTTATGAAATGCTTTGAATTTAAATAGATATGGAATTTGGAAATAATAAATGCATGAAAAATTTATTACTTAATAGCATTGAAATATTATGCTTTAATAGAATCTTTATGCTGTAAACAGGGACGCCTGGAGAGATAAAGAGGAGGCCTTTGCCCAGCAGTGGGACAATTTATAGGCTATTAAAAAAATGGAATCGTCGTTTTGATGATGTTGTACCTACTAACTGGTGTCCCGTTGTTAGAGTACCAATGCAAAACAACTGCTTGAAGGCAGAAGTAGATGTGAAGTGGATCTTCCCCAGGCATTCCCAAGCGGGATTTACAAATAACTGTTTCACTCACGAAACTGAACAACTTTACCCAAGAAACATATTTAGGTCGAGATATGACAAAAAAAAACTCGCATACATGGTGTCAGTAGCTCCAATATTTTTTCTCACTATATTGTGGAAATAAATGTATTATCTATCTATCTATCTATCTACATTTTGATGTTTCTTGGGGAAAGTTGTTCAGTTCCATGAGTAGGTTCTAGGTTCACACCCTAAAATTTGGCCAGCTATTTTTTTTACTCCTGGTATTACTAACCTTACCTAATAACCTAAGTATGACTTTCATCTATTATACGACTTATATCTATTATACAACAGAGTTCAAACGATACATCAGTTTAAAAAACTTTTTCCATACATTCCCCCCTTCTAGAGCAAACTTCAGTTCTACTGACCTGTTCAAAGATAATAAAAAACTTGAATGATACCGTCTGACGGTCCCTATCGGAATGGAAGTGGATCTTTAGTTCTCCAAGTCTATTGTAACTATGTCGTGGAACGGTGCGTGGAAAAGAGTTGTTCCTATATTTTGCATTTGAAAAATGTATGTATTTTTTAATGAGTGAATTATGAGTGACCACTACTGGAAACTGGGTGCGAAAAATTAACTTTTTATAAGGTATTTGGTGAAAATTTGAGATAACAAATATTTTTCTTCCAAGTAGGTATCTATGGTTACCAATCAGCTGATTTTGACAATTTTGTACCTATAGCTAAACACATTTTTATACGGGGTGTAAGGAACAGCAGATAGGGGTCAACAAAACTGAAATTCTTTCAGGAAATGAAAGAAAATCTTAATTCCCGATACAAATTATTGTTCGATCAAGGTGTATGGGAAAACAAGTTTTTTTTCGTTTTCTGAAAACATTTTCTTGGTGAAAGTTTTTCAGTTTCGTTGACTGAACAACTTCTATCAGTTTGCCTTGTCCGGTATTTCAACCTAGGTAATACTATGTTCCGAAAAGTTGTTTGTTACCTCTAGCACAAGTATAAACTTACTCTACATTTTATTAATGTCATTTGTTTCAAGTTTTTGACGGCCACAGCACTTTTGTTCCTACCAGTCCTATGGAGTGCCCAAGCGGCGGTACTAAATCCGAAGTTGGCCGAATCCCACGAGTGTTCGGCCGAAGCCGAACGCCGTAATGCTGGGATTATGTATTTCATTCGGAATCTCTTACCGATGTCGCGTTGTAATTGTGGATTACCCGCGGTTGTGTTTTCATTTGTCTAGAGATTGGGGGGATTTTTGTTGACTGCATTTCGGGGGAAATCGGGTCGGTTGGAAGTGCTTGTTTTCGAGTTTTTTTTTTTAAGTTTTGAGACAAATTTTAATGTAATGGTTTCAAATTTGTGGTGGTATGGGAGCTAAGAGGTAAGCAGACCTTTTAGCGATTCACTCCGGCCAAAGACATTACAAAATCTTCATTGAAAAAAGTTGATTGAGGGATTACTTGTAACATGAATTGTGATGAATTGTGATGTTCGGCGTGCCAAGCATCTCCATCATTGACTTTCTCTTGGTCACTAATGGCCTAAGCTAGAATCAAGAGTTAAAATTGAGAATTATCAAGAAATAAAATAAAAATTATCGGTTAAAAGGACGAAATACAAGAAAAAGTAGCGTCGTCTTATATAGCCAATTTAATTTCTGAAAGGATAAATTCTATGGCTAAAAGCTAAAGCTTTAAGTAGTTTGGTTTTGATTCATTTTTAAGAGCATTTTTGTAACTTTCGGTTACTCTAAATAGAAAATATTCGATGTGATCGAAAGATTACAAACATTCTACAAAAAAAAAAAAACCAGGGTCGTGTGTTAAAATCCGACTTTGGCTTTTCATAATATATATTTTTTTATGGATTTGAACACCTGCTCCTTAGCATGGGCAGTTGAATTATAAACTCAATTTTTAAAAACTTTCGCGTAAAATTAACAAAATCTCGTACCAGTTATCACAGGCATCACTTACCAGTTTCCCACCGCCCACCTTTCACAACTCATCAGGCCAGGCGGGATTCCGCTAAAACCAACCCGGGATCCCTATAAGCCAATTTGGTGTCCGAACCTTTGACAGGCTCAGGGCAAATTAAATTTTTCAACACGCGAACTGATAATTCGAAGCGGTGTGGCCAACTCGAAAACCCAAATCCTACCTCCTCTTAATATCATAATGAACTTGTCAATTTTGCCAATACCTGTATAAAAAATTTACAAATTCTGCCTAAATACCTAAAAAAAAAAAATATTGACTGGAGTCTTGTAAAATTCAAGATTTAATCAAGTGTTTTCCAAATTCAACCTCCACACCTGGCAGGCTCATTGACGAGTTTTTGTGTTTATCAACTGTCAACCAACTTGAAACATGAAAAACTCACTGTGAAGTGATTTCGGCTGAAGGACTTGTTTCCACGCCAAGACACTTTAAAAAAAAAAAAGAGAAGATGTTGTAGGTATTAAGTAAAAACGCTGTTACTTACATATTCACTTCCAATGGCTCTATGAGATGATGCTATCCTGCCATGGCAGCATACGGGCAACTATACGGGGGATGTAATAAGCAGATAAAACTGCGGAATTTCAGGTAAAATTTCGGGAATTCGGGAAATATGCATCTGGCAACACTGATCCATATAGTCAACCCTATTTACCAATGCCGCATTGTCGTTGATAGATTCTATTAGTTAAATTAAAAAGGCTTCGGGCTTTTCGTTTGAGGGATTTATTTCTGATATTACTGGTTAATGCGCTCTTTTAATCAGCTGTACTCGTATTTCATCACATTGTTTTATTCATGCCAAATTGAATTGCAATTTTCATTTTACTTTCTATAATACTAGAACAGAACCTTGTTACTTTGTAAAATAAATTCATACAATGAAATGAAAGACTGAAAGTTGGTGGTGGTGTGGATAGATGAAGACATAGTAGACATTATAACATGTTATAACTGTGAAATAATTAGGACATCACTTCCATATTATTTGACATAAAATTAACAAAATAAATTTCAAACTTTTTGAAATTATATAATTATTTTTAAAACTTTTGAGTTTAAAATAAGAATGGATGATAGTATTCTAACTGTATACAAAAAAAAAGAGTTAAAATGTACTTAATTCCTATTTCTAGGTCAAATGTGTGATTCTATAAATCTAACTGCAGGTTAGAATACGAGAAAAACATCAATTTGTAATCTGAAATGAGCCACTTGATGACAAACGGAAGTGATTCGACACGACCGACTTCCGTATAGCGGATGTCGGTGCTTATCCTGACCACATAAAACTTCTTGCAGAAAAATGACCATCGTTAATAAAAATTTTTACTATTTTTGTCTAGCGTTAATTCAATGTCTTTTAGTAATGTATAATAATTAATGATGTAGGATTTATTATAAAGGAAAGTAGTACCTGTTATCTTTTATAACAACAATATTTTAAATAAGCTCGATGATATTGTGGATAACTGCCCGGATGGTGTAGTGGATAGGGCCGCAGCCTTCTGTGCAGGAGGTCGTGGTTCGAATCCCACCACGTACCAATGTGTTTTTCGGTTTTCGAATTTCATATGTACGTTTATTCGGCGCTTTTACGGTGAAGGAAAACATCGTGAGGAAACCTGCACACACCTACGAAGAAATTCAAAGGTTGTGTAACCTAATCTAGGATTGGGTCTGGTTTCCCTTCTGGGTTGCGGAGGTCAGATGGCAGTCGCTCTGTGTAAAAACCAGTACCCTCGTTCAATCCCCTAGATTAGGTAGCCAACCCCGTGAGATACGGGAAAACTGGATAGGGCCGCTGCCTCCTGTGCAGGTTTAAATCCCATCACGTTAATTTGACGCTTTTACGTTTATAGAATAGATCGAGAAATTCGAAGGCTGTGTTATGAAGTCGACCAATCCGTACTGAGCCCACGTAGTCGACTAAGGTCCAATCACCCTAATTTAAGGTAGGTTTGTGCCCTTCGGCGGGGCGTTTATGAGTTGATTGATGATGATGAATATTTTTTATTGCGTCAGGTCTAACGACAAACAAGCATATAAAAAAATCTTTTGATTTTTACCATAACATTTTCCAAATACCTACGGTCCAAACTAATTGGTACCTACACGAAAAAGTAATAACGTATGTTGTGTGTTTCAGTCACATTTTCTTGTTTTGTGTCCCGAAAGTGCCTTTGGCTGCTTTGGTGCAAGCAAACACAATCTAGACTCTAATTAAGTCCAATTGGAATCACGTTCTGGGTTTTGTGGTGCTGCGAAAAGAGGTGTATTTACTTATAGTCTAGTGTGTATTTTTTATTATCAAATAGGTGAACTCACACTATTATACTTATTCAGTACAGAAATAAATCTTTAGATAAAATTAAATCACTAGGTAAAACAGAGCATCAACAACCTAGTCTTTCTACAACAGTTCTTGTTTTTTTTTCAATTAAGACCAACATTATTAAATGCAGTTGCTATTAACCGAAAGATACAATTGGCGACGACCAGGTGCCTTAAGTCGTTCCAATTACACTGGAAAAGTACCTACCTAGGTATTTACTCGAGCAGAGCATGTTCTCATTTCAAGATTTCAGAGTTTTTATCCAAATTAAGATTTTTGGCGTCTTTCTCTTTGATACGAAACAGATCTCTACATTTCCTTCTTAAAAATATGGCTTTTTCATAGGCTTTTTCGTACAAGAAATCAGCCAGTATTAAGTTCAAATGGAAAATCACAAACGCATTGATAGCCGTGAAGTCAGCTGTTGATTTTCTATCTCTTTAAATAGCTCATTTAAGAAAGTACTAATTTTAAATTAAGTATAGTTCCGAAATGTTAGCTATCATGCGATTTGTTAATAATAAAGCGGTGGCAAAGGATTAGCTTTATGCAGGTTTTGTTTACTTTGGTAATCCTTTTGCAGTACGCTAGCGGTCCAGTTAGGCCTCAGGCGGGGTTTGTGGTGCAAGTAATATGAGAGAAGCGAGGGGACGAGGCTATGGGGGCATGGCAAATAGGAAGCGGTGCGGCGCCGTTACGTCGCCAATGCGTCGTATTTGTATAGAAACTTCAAATCAAGCTGCGCTGCGCAGACGTAAATTACATACAAAATTGACGCGCCTCCGCCTCGCCCGCGCCGCACCGCTTCCTATTTGCCATGCCCCATGGAAATAAGAAAATGATTCCAAGAAGTATGTAGACAAAGTTTTAGTCCACTTTTGCTTGCTTAAAGACAGTTTTATGAACCCTTTGCTTTGAACTCTATGTTTCTATATGCAGGTGTGTTTACTGACAATCATCATGCGCAATCAAAATGAAATTAAAATTGTCTTTATTTAAGAGGTATTTATTGTCTGTCTGATATGTTTTGACCGTCTTCTGAATTATCTGTTACACCTAATCATGTCCACTTTAAAATTGATAAAGAAGAAGTTTTTCTATCTGTTGAATTCTAAAACGACTTCTTCAGTATAAATTTTACTTTTGATACAACAATCTTTTTTAATAAACTGCCGTATTTCTCTACGTTGATTATTGTATTTTTTCTATGAACCGCTCTCTCTTGTAACTTGTTCAACCTCGCAAAGAGTGTCCGAATCGTGAAGTCTCCGCGTAATTAGAAAACAGGAAGGCTGCCGACCGCCGCCAGCGCCGCCGTGTGGGTTTTTTAATTTGATTCAGAACTGATTCCTACAGCCGCAACTGCGATACTATAAATAAATAAAAACTTGCAACATGAGAAAAATTCTGTTTGAGAAAGGACGTAGACTTAATTAAGAACTCTTTCAATATGAAAACCACGAAAAACTACGAGGGATTTAAGTGTATGAAAAGAAAAAATATGAAGTGAAGATTGGGCAAAATGAGAGTGTAACAATTTTGATCTCTGTCTACCTATTTTGGAAAAAAGGCGATATTGTAATTATGTATAAAAAAATACTTCACAAGAATTGTTTTAGTAAAACATTTAAACTTATTTTCCGATATTAAACCTTACAAAACGAATCTTAAACAGAATGGAAAAAAAAACGAAAATGAAAACAGATCCAGACATGTTTTGACTGGAGCACGTTTCGCCGATAGATGGCGCAAACAACTCGAGGGCATTAACGAAGTCATCAGCCAAGCCTATTTAAATCTATAGAGTAAAATGCACAAGCACAGTATTTCCCAAAGTTTATCTCAAACATAATAATAAATGGGGTTTTCATTTTTATTTTTTTTAATGGTTCGTTCTTGACTCTAGTGTACCCTAAAGATGAGGCGAATAATGAATAATTCAGAGCAATGGCATTCTCTTCCATAAATAGAAGAAAGCAATCAGTTTGGAGCCGATGGGAGTGTGGTCTTACAATGTTTCTTGTAGAGCTACCTAAATGTAATTTTTCACCAGAACTTGTCCACAATCAATCCTGAGATGCTATTGCTTATATGCACCCTAGACGTAGTTTTTCACGAATACGTTACTAAGAAATTTAATGTATTTTACGCTAAATTGAGTTGTTCCATGGTGTCACAATCACAGAAGAGTAAAAGGGCGGCAGCGACTTTCTCAAATCAGTGGTCACAATATCAACCTGACTTTTGCATAATATCATGGTGCAGTTTGACAACCGCTGGTGCAGCATCGAGCCGGCAGCACAATCGGGACAATGGCACGTAGACTAATGCCGCGAAACGAATTGAGAACGGGACAAGTTCATTGTAGCTCGAACATAAATAAGCATTTGCTTGAAGCCTGAAGTGCTGGTAGGAGGCATGGACGCCAGCGGAGCGGAATTTCTAAATCATTATCATCATCACCACAAATGAATATGTCTGACTCTGGTAAGTGTTAATTTTATAAATGCCAGCTAGAAAAAAAAAATGTCTAGGTTTAAATTAGAGGCATTTTATTATTTTAACCGGTCAACTAGCGATAAGTATTTAGGTAAAACAAGAATTACCATAATAATCATAGGTAATAGGTACTTATCCTAATGTTGATTTTGTGGTCCTAGTCAGTTTTCTTTCAGAGTTACGAGGTACATACCTGAAACAAAGATAAAGTTATAATTAATATCACTGTTTAAAACAGTGTTTTAGTTTCACAGTTTCATAGTTTTAAAATATTGAGACCAAAAATATTACGCAAGTGGACTCAAACCGACGACCACGTCTTTCTGTGATGTGGCTCTAACAAACTATCGCGTATGTGGTGTGTGGCGTGTCATTATAATGTGGTCAATGTGCAACGAATTAACCACGTCCGATGTTTTTATTTTAATATCAATATTTTTAACATAAAATAAAACAAAAATGTATAAAAAATTTGTTTTTTGTTCTACGAAATTCAACAATTCCTATGCATTTGCACCACACGGGGGACACGTTGGGGTGTCCCAAGAATTAAGATCACAGAGCCGGTGATATATTGAAACGGGTGAGTGCATAATAAATCATAAGCAATTATTTTAAACACACTGTGTTGTTTGCCAAATGTACGGCGGTTAAGTGATTGTGTGGGCGGAAGCTAGAGGGCAGCAGCGTCTGTGGCGTAATGGGTGATTAAATGCAGAAGTTTTGGCTGATGATGTTTATTTGGATGATTTGTTTGAATTCATAAAACAATGTCTGTATTGTTTATATTTTACCAGGATTTTATTCGAAAACAGATATTTTGTGGTTAATAATTTCTTGTATTTTCGCGATACATTAGTAATCTGTCTAGGTACAGTGATTTTATAGGGCGGATGAACCCTTGTTTAGAAATTTATAATCTTAATAATTATTTTACTTGTTTACGTTGTTGACGCCAGAAACTCAAGCTTATTAAAACTGGACACTTGCAAAAAGTTTTAAATATTGCCTGTATGATTTTGATGTTTAATGTGCTTCTTGAAGTTACAATGTAGGTAGGTAACATGTCATGTTGGCGTCAAAAAAATGGTAATATACCTATTCTTTTTTTTCTGTACATACCACTTAAATTAATTAGCGACCACGACTACCGACAAACCATTTAGAATAGTTTTAAGTCCAAAAATCATTGAATATTTCATCAAGTTATCATTGTCATTTATTACAAGGCCCTTTGAAAGGTATTCCGTGTCTTCACCAGGGCGTCTGCCAGCTGTCAAAACGTCACTAAAACGTTCGATATTTGAATGTTTCAATTCGAACGGTAATTGAAATGCCACGGAAAGGGCAACTTGGACGCAGAAATACTTTATGAGGTTGACTGGTCATCGATGGCTCCGATTCGGTGAAAACACAAATTTCTAAAATAAGAGTATACCTGTCATTTTACATTCAAAGCGAACAAAAAGAGACGACAGACTAGACACACTTATTATGATTCTGGCTGTTCAAAAATCTACGGAAAGTTACTACCTACTCCAGACTAAAGTATCATCGAAATCCTTTGCTTTAAAAATTAATCTGTACTGAGTGGTTTGATTCTTTGCCATTAGGTACTAGTTACTAAAGTATTTTTTTAGTAAGTAGTTGCAGTTGCAGCAACTTTAAACCAAAGTTCAGATAAATTCAATAACAAGACATGTGTTTTATCTTCTACAGTTATTTCACACGGCAGCATCCTAAAGTCGTTATCGTTCGACGATCTTTACAAAACTCGGTGCAAAGCTAGCAAACAAGTTTATATAGGAAAAACAGCCACTATCTTCTTTCCCCACGGCTCAGAGACATTTTGCCGTATCATTTGAGTTTGCAAATTGTTAGTGCTCAAGCCGTGCTCAGAGATTTTCTGTTTGTAGAGGTTTTAAATTTTATACATTGTTTGTATATTTTTGTGTGCCATGTTCTTGTTCAATGATGCGAAGGCAGAGTGATCGAGGTATGTTTCTTTTTGATGTAAGTTTTGTTTTATGATTATGTTGTAAATGCAATACAAAACAATAAATTGCATAATTATGATTTTAGATTAATCAGACAAGAAAAAGAATATGAAATTGCAAAGAAACCGAAATTACAGAAACAGTAAGTTACCTAATGAATTGCAAGAGTATAGCCAACTTATTAGTAATCTGTGGTAATAGCAATATAAATCTGCATGGTAGTAGGTTAGGTACTTACCAAAAAAGTTATATGTAGGTAGTTTTCTACGAAAATATTTTCTGTTAACGCCCACATATTTCCAAATCTCACATTGCTAAGCTGCAAACCTTAGCAACACTTCTAAAAATCTAATTTCCTCCATTTCCTTAACCTGAAAAAGTAATATTCCGCGCGGATCCTTTCGGCAGAAATACATACGAAATAAATACATATTTCATGAACATTGAATAACAATTGCAGACTTTCCCGGTCGCCTTCCCTGACACATATTAAAATGGACGAGACTTAAGTGTATTAGATTTTCAGAATCTACAACGGAACGTGGGATGATTGGTGCATTTTTGGAATCTACATGTTAGGAAAATGGTGTAGTTGGCAATCTTTTTGAAAGCTTTGAGTGGAAAGTGCTCAAGAAGCATCTGCATGCAGACCGGTTTATGAAGATGGTTCTGCTGTAAATTAGACTGCTTGACTTAAAACGTTGTCTGGGAGAGAGTTAGGTTATAGTTATTCAGAAAAACTGAACAAAATAAATAGTATTATTTTTACAATATTACCTAAGTCGTTTCATTTATTAACGGCGTTGTCAATAAAAATTGTCATTTATCATTAGGTACATTAGTAGATTATTAGGTGTGTCAAATGTGGCCACCCTACAAATTATAAGTATGACATACCTATTAATTGTCTTTCGGCGCTGCAAAAACTTCATGATGTACTTATCTATCTATTCGCCTTCGTATGGCTGTTCTTTATGATTTTCTTCTAAAGATTGTTTTTTTTTTTCTTTCAGTTAAGTTTTTTTTATTAACTCGAAAGAAAAAAGACCTACTCTTTAAAAAAAGAAAATCATAAAGAACAGCCATACAACATAAAGGCACTGTGAAGACCTCCAAGTCTGAGACAGACACAAAGAGTCGCAAAAAGAAATCAGGTTTACGAAATTTAGAACAAAAAATTTTACTAGTAAAGAAAAACAGAAGTCAGTAATTTTTAGGGTTTTATAAACTTGAATCCTTTTTTCAACAACATTCGTACGATGCAAAATGGCTGCCAAGTACGAATATTCCGCGGTTTGATGACAATTTACTTTTCTGAACATGTTCCCATAACGTTTTTAAAGAAAAATGCTTTTCACATTTTTCGTAAAAGAGTTTTTGAACTAAGTGCATTATCATGAATATTGCAGGGTTTTGTATATT